>JBCAUI010147313.1:0-17957 GCA_038406195.1 Haplosyllis anthogorgicola
TATATTAATTGTAGTATTAATTGTAATATTAATTGTATTCTATTGCTATTTTGTAGCTTTATTTATACATCAAGGGATGGGAATTGAGTTTAGGGTTAAATTATTTTGTCTTATTGTTATTTAATTAATTTATTACCACCATTAGTGTAATGTTATTGTAATAAAAATGAGTAATAATTAAAATTACTATTATTATCGTTCTCTGTTCACCATGAATAATGCACTGGGTTATCGGATTGCAGTTCCGTTATGTTTATTAACGTTTATTTACGTTACATTAGTTTATAAACGTCAGCCGATAGACGTTTATCCTGGTAACATGATCATGTCTCATTTACATAACACAGGAACATAAAGTAAAGGTTTACTGCAGGAAAAGGATTGTATCTTACAAAAGAATAAGATAACTGGGTGGCTCAATTAGAACACACGATAGCGATCAAGTACATAGATACTCTGAAGCCAAAGGCAGTTTTCCTGTACAAGAATTGGATTAGTATGCAGTTGAGATGTTAGTGAGGTGGGCTAAGCTGACATACATGCTGGTTATTGGTTGTGGTTGGAGGAGGGCGGGGCATGTTGCCAGGTGTGCGCACCAGATGATCATACGGATCCAGCGGGTTCATCCCAGGATGGCGAGGTCCTCCCATCTGTCCTGTGCGACGAAAGTGCTCCTGATACATCTGAAAACACAAAGAATTTGACTCAGTGATCAGAGGGCAAACAGGTTTCTACTTGAAAAAGTGAAAAAATAACTGCAAATAGGAAGTGGTTCTAAACTCCCTTACTATTTTGCAACATTTGATGCTTTTGAACACTACATATATCTATTTATAATTTAAAATGTACACACCTGAGCCCTCATTGGATCCATGAACTGTTGTCCAGGATGTCGTTGTGGTGGGTACTGTCCTGCCGGGAAACCTTGACCTGGATGTGCTCCTGGACTGGTGGCACCTGAAGTAGTCATACCTGGGTATGCACTAGGCTGTTGTGGAACACGCATTCCTCTCATGCCTGGTGGGTATGCACCTCGCATTCCCATCTCATTGTACCCTGGGACCATGTCTAAATGTTTACAAGTTCTCTTTAAAGCAATTTTCATTCATTATGCATTATTTCTAAATGACAAATACTGTTTTTACAACTTTCTGGGCATGTCTTTTAATCAAATTTCTAAGATCCAAATAACAAATATTACCTGGTCTAACTTGTCCTGGATGAGGTGGTCTGACCATCTGTTGCTGTGGCCATCTCTCTCCACTCCCAGGCATTGGACCATGCATGCGTGGCATCTGTCCTGCACCAGGATAACCAGGTGGTGGTGCTCGGGGCGGCTCTCCTGGTCCTCCTTCTTCTCCAAATGGAAATCCGGGTCCTACAAAGAACACGTTTTCGAAATAATGTCAGGTAACTTTATCTTCCAATGCTACTTAAAATGTATGTCAAGTGTGTCAATTAAATTAAACTTCCAATGATGCTTAAAAATTACGCCAAAATAAAGTCTAGTATCTAATAGCACTTGGCATCCAAAAACTGGTTCGCCTGACACATAGTGCACTGACCAACCTGTAGCTGTGAGGGTACTTTACTCACACGTACTGTACCACCAGGATCACAAGATCCGCGGGCCCAGCGACAGACTGGCTAACAACTAGTTCTTATTGCAATTCAGACATGAGCAACCAAGACAATCAACACTTACCATGTGGAAACTGTCCTGCAGGTGGCGTACCAGGATCATCCTGTACCCAGTGACGCAGTGGTTGGTCACCACGCATGATGCGTTCTTTCTCTTCCTTCTGTTTCTGTCGCTGTAAAGTCTGTTTGGCCAGGAGTTCTCTCAGTTGCTGGCGTTGCATATCTTGCTTCATACTATCCCCATCACCCTGTTAAATTGAAACAGTATTTTCTGACTATCATAATAATAACCATAAACTGTTAGCATAACTCATGTTCCATGACTGCAGTTTGCATTTTAGTCCATCCTCGCCAACAGTGGTTTGAGAAAATTAAAATAAATTGCAATATGAAGAAAATCAGCCACATTTATTTTTGATGACCTACGTGTACAAAAACATAATGAAACAGAACGGAAATGGCTCTATGCACATTTTTCAGCATTTAACAGTTGTCATAAATAGCGTCACAAACGTAACGATTTAAAAGTCAACAGAATATTACAATTATACCCTTAACCACATAACACAACAACAATAAAAGAACGAAATAGCAAACGAGAACAGTAAGTATAACAGCGCAAAAGTAAAAAATGTTTAAGCAGAATATCCAACTATCAGTACCACAGAACTCTCCCTTTCTACCTCAGCTACGATATCCCTATCATCTGTACTTGTGTCCGAGACGTCATCACTTGACGTAACGTCACTTGTCAACGTGACGTCATTAGAAGAAGTGACATCATCCGTAGATTGAAATGATTCGTCTAATGGTGTACAGCACCAATAGCTACAGCAGGGTGGCTAATTAAAGTAAACACGTTCATTTTTATACCAGCCCCTTCCAAACACTTTTCCGATGGGAAAACCATCTCTATTTACCCTAACTACATCACCTTACAAAGTACCCCTAAGTTTAACATGCCAAATGCTTTGTAAGTTGTCCTGCACTTGGAAGATTTGTCCATCTGTAACATGCTTCTGTACCATTCATGTTATACTTAACTAATGTTAGATGAAGTAATTACTTTTATTATTGTTGTTATCAAAATTCATCATGCAATTTCAACATGCATTCCTTAACCAAATCCTCATTGTCTCTGTTTGGACAGCTTACTTCTAACCTAAAGTCCAAATCTGAGATTTAACCTGAATCCCATTATAAAATCTCGAGATCCATGAAGCCGTGTTTGCAAAACTAAGGCACTGAGCACCTAGGCAGTGAGTGTACTGATCATTCTGCATTCTGTGTGCTCACTAAATTACGAATGAGTCCTGCTTATGTCAAACGATTCTGGTCGTCTAAGATTGAGAAAACAATTACTGTATTGTTGACCATGCTGGAGCGTAAGTGTTAATTACCCACAACAATACATCCTCCTTACAATTTAGCTACTCTTAAGTCTTTGTAACTCCTTCTAGTGGCAAAATTTAAGTTACATTTCTTGATGTTTCTGAGGACGGCTGAGGACACTTACCACGACATAATAGTACTGTGACATGTAGGAGGGCCAGGCATGCTGATAGCGCGGCCCATACGAGCCAACGCTTGTGTTGCTGGTGGCCCTTGGCCCATACATGTCGCCTTGCTGTATGAAAAACGGAAAGAAAATAAACCAATATAGCGGCGATACATACAACATCAAAATGCAGGTTTTCTACACATGTATACAAAGTGTGCAGCAAAAGATGAAATTAGTTACTTCTACAAAACTGTAGCATTTGTAAGTTTCAATCAGATTCGTTGATTTTTAGCAAGTGTATTGATAAAACCAAACTTGCAAATGCAACAATTTGTTCTGAACATTAATACAGTAATACTACATGTTTAGGTTTATTTTATGCTACAAAGCTATGTCTCATGTGTACCATTGTAAAACTTTTCAGTGAACAATTACAATCTTGTAGGTTTCAAATCTCTTCCCCTCCCCCTTCCCATTTCTCTTTCAGTTTTTGTTTTTGATCATTTTCTTTCCTCGATTTCATTTCTGGCGATGTTCATGGCTTTCAGTGACACACACGATAAAGTGAGATAAGAATACTGTCGAACCCCTTTTGGAAGGACACCATGCCATTCATGGACATTTAGGCTTTAATTTTTACAGAATCTAATTCAAGGACACCATGCCATTCGCGGTCCGCGGACACCTTAACCAAACCAATTGACGGACATACACCACAAATTAATGACATTTTTTTTAATTTTGGAATATAATTTTACACAGTGCCCATATTTACACGCCATATGTGATTAACATTCTTGTGTGCATGTCTGTATTCATGATTTAAACCATTTCTAAATGTCATTGACAACTTGAATGAGTGTGGCAGTGTCCTTCATTGGATTACTTAATAGTATTACAGTAATGACACCGTCAGGACTTGAATCTCTTTTGCATACACCGTGCCATTCCCGGGCATTTAAGTGAAAAATTCTAAATGTCCTTGCAAAAGGGGTTCGACTGTATGTAGGACTTCTCATTTTCTGCACAGTTTTAATCAAAATAAACAAATAGTTAGGCTGGTTAGATTAAACAGACAAGTTATCAATTCTACGCGACACTGCAATTAGTAAACTGCAAAATAGATGGTAATGAGAATTATTAAAGCTAAGTGCATCACTTTCCCTACAGACATGGAGACAATGTTAATATGTACAATGAAAATGTTCGTGGATTATGCTGTTAAATAAATATGACTGCAAAACAACTAAGTTACACACATCCATTGAAGCCTCGCACCAGCTCAAAATATTAATAAAATAAAATAATTTGAAGCACAAAGCTCAACATTTTTCTCACCATAGGTCCCATTGCATCTGCCATAAACTTCTGCCGGTTGCCATTGATAATGTGTTGTAGATCTGGATGCATGTCTGCATCGTGCGGTACAGGCGGACGTGCACCATGTACAGCCTGCAATACAGAAATTGTCCCATGTTTTGTCATCCAAGTTAAATACGGCATAATTCAAAAAGAATACACATAATTAGATTTTTGAATAGCAATATTACACCATTTATTTTGTGAACTATTGTGTCTTACGTGTGAGAATGGATCTGCTGCTGTTCCTGGTCTGGGTGTACCTGGAGGCTGACTGTACGGATCAACTGGACCTTGGGGTCGTGGTGTACCATAAGGGTCTGTAGGGGACTGGCCTCCTGCTGCACCGGGTGGGCCAAATGGTTCTCTCGGCGGAGCACCTGAATATCCTGGCTGTCCTGCCTGCGACCGTGCAAGGAAAGGATCCTGAGATGTTGCAGGGCGTGGCGTGCCTGGGGTCTGTCCATACGGATCACCCTGGATAGAAACGAATAACATGATCAGATAACAGTACTGTTAAATGTTGCAGCTAACTTGAGAGTACTGTATTGCAATGTAACTCATCATAAAATTACTTACTTGTGGTGGAGGTCTGGGAGTACCGACTGGCTGAGAATAAGGGTCAGCAGCAGGTGGAGTCATTGCAGGTCGACTAGGCGGTGCAGGTTTAACAAACGGATTGTCTGGTGTGGTAGTTGGTGTGGTAGGTGCACTGCGTGGCCCTGACATCCTAGGCATTCCTGCAACACCTTGGGGCCTAAAAAGTAGAGAACGGTTTTTCTTCACTGGACAAAAATAATTTCGACTAAACGATACTTGGTGCACCTAGTATGAATGCTCACTTTTCTTGCTATTATTTTAATGAGACATTTGCTGTTTCCAATACAAGAAACAACAATCCCTGAGACTAGCAAAACTCAAATAATCATGTCTGATATGAAATATTCTAGATTTATAATTGTCTCTAAAACAGACCTGTATGACGTCGACAGGGAAGGATGTGGGGTTCCTGGTTGATGCGCATATGGATCATACGACTGTGAAGCAGGTGGTGCTGTTGGACTTGGCACTGAAGCTGCCGCAGCAAGTGCTGTTAGTGGGTCCTGTCTGCTAGTCGTGGGCTGTGGTGTACCGGGAGTCGGTGTGCCAGGTTGTGAATTGTTAGGTGTTGAGCGTCCCGAAGTCTTCCCCACCTCAGCTGTTGGTGTTGATGGTTTAGCTGCAATATTACAAATCAACTAATTCGACATTTATTATTCAAAAATTTAACGTTACTTTGTTTGATTGTTAATGTTAATGTTGCAAATTTCTGTTGGATTTTATGCGACAGATTACAATATGTTCAGAGCAACTTCCGTATACTGTGCATAAAAATACGAACAAACTAACATTTTTGAGAGTCTGGCGACGTTGACAGGGGCCGAGACAACTGCTGTGCTACGGTTGGCATACCACTCGCCAAAGTCTGTCCTTCTTTCACAACCGGACTACCACCATCCTAAAAGTTAACATATGATACAGATTTACATCACTTTCAACTCAAGTTCACATTATAAATAAAAGGATTCATTTAAAATAATAAATCCTGTATTAGTGGACGAAGTAAACGGGGTGAATACGTATACATATTCTCACCACTGCAACACTGCATCTATGCTTTTACCTGAGGAGTTTGTGGAGACTGTACGACTTGCTGGGAAAGCTGTTGCGGACTGGGAAGTTGCTGTGGAGAACCTGCTCCTTGTTGTTGCTGTTGCTGTTGCAACTGTTGAATTTTTTGTAGAATCTCCTGTTCCTGAAAATTTAATAATAATGCAAATAACTTTCTTCTTACTGTGATACTATCAAACTAGATTACAACAGGACCTTCTTGCGACATGGGCAAAACATTCCCCGACTACACTGTGGTATTCAGATAATCTATCTCAAATTGTGAGTAATCATGGTAATGTGATCGAGATGAAAGACCAGACATTGCAATAAGTTAGAACTTCCCCCTATCCAAACCATTCGGCACTATTTTGAAGACAAAATAGTGATGTCTGTCGGTTTTAGTAAACTTTCAGTTTACCTGTTGCTTCTGTTCAGCTGATACCTTCTCATCTTTCTTCTGTGGGGGTAACATAGCGGGTGGCGGCATGTCTCCGTCCTTAGATGCTCTCTGTTTGCGCACTTCCTGCAATACACAACATTTTGCATGTCATTTATCCCTTCAACTTTATCTTAATCCATATCCATGGTCCCGCTAATACACTATATCGAAAAATTACATTGTCTATCGAATGAAATTCAACCTTTTTTCTTTTACAAAATGCTACAAGCGTCATGCGTCCCCTGATTACAACTTAACCACGTTTCTTTCTTTCATTATTTACTCTTCATTCGATAGACAGTTGTGCAGAAGACTATTTTCTTTACAATCCTCAAGACACTTCTCACATTGTGGGGCAGAATATTAAATAAAATAAAATATTAGAAAATGAAAAGTACATAAGTCAACGTATGTTTAGATTCCCTGTGCTCACAACCTGCCCCAAGCGGATTTGGATTTAGAAGGTAAATAAAAAAAAATTGTAGTGTATGGGGAATATTATCTTAAACAAAGAAATTATTTCGGTCATAAAGAAAGTCATCAATGAAATCATTCAAAGCAATAGTTTAAAAATTAATCATTAGTTGAACTAAAAGATTCATGGCTCAAATATTACAAGGTTCAAACCATCTTGCGTTTTACGCGTACATGTACTTGTAAGAGCTTCAACACACATGCAGTCTGCAGTGCAAATATTAGCAGTGACGGATTTTCGCTCTCTACTTTACGTTATGTAGGGGTGCCACACACCCCTGTCCCAACGTTTCAGGGCTACGCTCGCTGGATCCAGCACGCAATTGTTTCTGAAGTTAGGCCCTTTTTTATAAATCATTTGGATTACATTGCACTTTCAGGATTTTCAAAGTGCGGCGATCAAAAAAAAAAAAAATGAAAATTGAACTTGGTCCCAAGAAAGCCAAACTGTTCATAAATATTGATAAAATATTTAATATATCTCAATGGTCTCCTGACGAAATTCGTTATGATGCAAAAATCTTGCCGTGCACATCATGTTTCAACCTCAAATGAGGTTTTGGGGGTTTTTTTTGAAATCCCGATTTCAAAGTGCGGCGGGAAATGTAATCCAAACAATTAAATAAAAAAAGCCTTACCAGCGTCCCCAGTTTGGATTTCGGGCAATGTATGTACAAGAAGACGAATGTGGCGGAGAAACTCGATAGCTTTTAATCTGCTATTGCTGCTGAACGCACCACATGGTAGTTCAGGGTTTCCTGTAAATCTTAACCTTTGCACATGGATCCATGTTTAGTCCCACAACGGAATATTTTCAATGACATTTTCCATGACATTTGGTCATGTTAGGTATGAAGATGCTGTCACTTATCAATGCATTAACATAGAAAAGCAATTGGAACCGCTTTCTATCGTCCTATGGACACTTCGCTGTTTGGAAAACCTGGGCTGGTGCGTTAAAATGACTCAAGAGCATCCGTGGTCAAACGTTACAACATGCGAGATCATCACACTCCTCTACGTTTATGTATGGAAAAATTGTATATGTGGGGGTTTTTTTGCCGTTAGATTACATTTTCTGTTATTCTCAAAAACACAATTGTTAATATCTTGCAGTTTTACTGTTTAGTTAATGAGCCGAAAGGCATCTCTGAATGACTACATCTTAATAATTACATTAATTACTAGTTGTAGCTCTTCTGTTTTAAGTTGTTTTCAAAATTTATCAAAATTTAAATATTAGATAGGGAACTACGTTTAAAGCTTCAAAGTAACATGTTTTCATAACAAAGCCACTCCGTAAAGACGAAAATAAAAACAATCATTCCAAGATATTTTACCCCTCTCCTTCGTTTTGGGACCAAATGAGTCTCTTTCCAATGCTAAAATAACGAATTGCACCTTATATTTTCAAAACTAACAGAAATAGCAAAGAAACAGGTTGCGCTCACTATTTTTCTACGCGATACATTTAAATTCGATACATAAATTTACAATTCATTTCTAGAACACTGGTACACATGGATATGCGTTCGTTATTATTCAAACACACCACTTCTAATGAAAATCACTCAGAAAATTACTTGACATTGATATGATGGTTCTAAATAGTTTCCACGTTAATCAATAATATTACACTGCAAGTCATTAATTCTTTTTTCGTGTTACCTTGGTCACAATGTTACCATATCACTCAGTCAATGAAATTCAGAAAATTATAAATGAACAATGAAAGGAAATCGAAAACCTGTTACACAATATTAAACCAGACGAATTAGTAGGAAACGACAGAAAAATAGAAGAACATTATGGCAGTTGTTCAAATCTGCTGCATTTTTGGCATATGGCCAGACTTTTTTATTTGTTGGATTACGTATCAAAGGAGGAAATTTTTGGGAGCAGCGATCGCGAAAAATAATAAATAAATAAATAAATAAAATTGACTTTGCTGTGTATTTTGCACTTTTAATAAAAAAATTACGAAGTTGACATAAATTTCTTCTGAACAATATTTGATGACATGACGGAAAAGTAAAATTTTGGGAAATGTAATTCAACAAATAAATACAGTAAAACTCCTCATTTACGGCCACCCTTCTTTACGGCCACTCCAGGTTTACGGCCATGTTAGCTCCCAATATTTTCTTCAAAACTGTAGCAAAATGCAGTCCTCTTTACGGCCACTCCTAATACACGGCCTATTTTTAAAGGCCAAAAGTGGTGGTCGTAAATAAGGAGTTTTACTGTATAATCTGGCCTAGATGAGACGTTTCATATTTTTCAGAAGCAGTCATGCAAGTCACCTGTAAGCAAAAGAACCTATGCTCTTCTTATAGCTTAAGAAGCATCTAATTTTACATCTGTCTACAGTATCAGCTGCAAAAGCCTATCAACCCAAAATAAAACAAATATGAAAGAGCAAAAATAATATTCAAAGCAAACGAAAATGTTATGTTGAAACTTTACAGCAAGTAGACTGAAAGAAATTAAGAAAGAATAAATGTTAGCCAAATATTTCGAACTCAGTACTTTTGGCTCTGGTTTGAAATATTTTTCACCAGAAAACGAAATGAAAAAAAAGAAGAAAATACCGGCAAAACAACCGAAGTAGATGCCAAGGCTACTACATTCAAGGCAAGATGCTAAGTTTTACCTTTTGCTGTTTACTGAGGCGACTGTTTGCACGATTTTCGCGAGCTCGGGCCTGTAAGAGTTGCAGTTGATTATTGTGTGTTAAGAGTACTTCGTACATGTGTATAGAACTATTTACGTTAAACACAAGATCGATCATATTGTTCCGAATTCCAGTGTTGCTAATTGCAGTGTCCAAACGCTGCTAGATTGGTTCCTTGGTTTCTGTAGCATCACTTTTTCGTTGTCATTTTACACACTTGGCATGATTAGTTGACGCCATTGAAGCTGTGATCATCTGCCTTTACAGAAATGTCTTGAACATACTTACCAAAAACGGTGCTCTTTGCTCTGTGGGAACTTTTCGCCATATTTTAGTAATCTGTTTTGCTCTTTCATTCCAATCTATATAAATAAAACAAAACGAATACAAATAAATACATCCAAATAATATCTTTAAATATTCAAAAATGTCCATCCTGTGTAGTTTTGCAAACAACTAGTAATTGCCTACATTTTTTATCATTAAATACTAAACGTATCTCACCTGGATAATTCGTCTTGAGCTCGGGGTGATTTACATTACAATAGAGAACTGGGGATATAGTGGCCTGTTCGCCAAGCGGTTCGTCTTTCTCCCACTTCATTATGTTGCGCTTATTATATGATAAACCAGAAAGATCATCACCATCATCTGGCGAAGTCTGCCACGTCGGATCAGAGAACACAGGGCTACAAAGAAATATGGTAAAACATTTCACGCTGCGTCACTCAGAGAGTCCATTGTTAATTTTTTTTCTGTTTTCCGTTCTTTCGAATGTACGTGCAGCAATGTGGTATAATATTTAACCTCAAAATTTATTTCCTCTATTTTTGAAGCTGCCTTTCTTCCAAATAGTTTGGTCGCCCTTTTTGAAACAGCCCCGTACTCTACTCCACTAAGCTAATATCACAATACACGAGATAATATGCTTTCCATACTTACCCGAATTCCGGTGCAGGAAAATGAGGTCCTGAAGGCGAGGGCATTCCAAACGGAGAAATGCTGCCTGGCGTATCTGGTGTTTCTGGATTGCTGTTTGGCAACCCTCCCGGACCTGGTACGCCTGGATGTCCCTGATGTGGTTTCCCTGGTAAGCCTGGATGACCTGGCCCTGGTAACCCATGATGGTGTGCAGCAGCTGCAGTTGGTAATGGACCGTGTGTACCTGGCTGTACACTTGGTAGTGTTGGTGGATGATGACCTGGTATTGTGGGATGTACAGGGCTGTGTACACCAGGGAGAGTTTGTGCGTGAGACATGGGAGGAGCACCCAGGGCGTGACTAGGTCCAGCCTGCGGTGTCCCTGGCTGACCTCCCTCTGGTTGTGGTGACGACTCCTGTGTGTTTAGTGAAGGACCTGGTATTGGCGGCAACTGGAAGTGTCCATCCCCGTCTGTAAGTCAAACAAAGTAAAATAGTGTTACTTTCCACTGTGGATTCTTTTTCTTTTTTTTTTAACGTTTTTGTCGACCCAAGTCTTCTCACTCCTGTTTACATACTATGGGGCAACTACATGAATAAGTGCCAGTCTAAAGTCATCACTAGGGATGTTTAGCATTCTGATATGTTTTGTTATATCACTTAACTTTGTATAAGCAATGCTCTAATCCGTGGCCAATGGATTAATTTTAGCAATTTTTTTAGGTAGATCAAAAGCTTGGTACTTACTTGCAGCAGGGCTGCTACCCGGTGCTTGATCCGTGCTTAAAACACCTTTGAATATATCCTCCACAGTTTTACTATCAATCTGTTCGAGTCCACGTGTCAGTATCAGATCTACATCCGCGATCTCACGATCCATATCCAGATTCGGACTCAGCATCTGATCTAAATCGTCCAGTTTGTCTTTGTCCGACTGGTCAGATGGGTCCTGCTGTTGTGACTGTACACCTATCTCATCTGGTGATATAAATTTTACGCATTATTTATATTACCTCACCACTGGTTTGTTTCTCGTTAATCAATATAAAAGATTTTCAACTTTTCACACTGTTAGCAAAAAGAACCCTTTCGTTTGATACGAATTATAACGATCTTGACAATTGGTTGCAGCAAGAAAAGGTAAAACTCACCAGTAGGTTCCTTGAAGTCATCACTGAGGATGGTCATGATACCAAATTCGTCAGGTAGCAGATCCTGTGGCAGGAAATCTTTCAAATCTCCTTCATCTGTTGAGAAAAAAAGATGAGTTACATTAACACTGGATTCACATCAAACAAGCAAATGAACAACCACCCACAATATGTTTGCACCCTGTTATATTGTTGATACATACGTTTTATAGGTAATAACGCTTACAAAAAGGCAAAATAGTTCGAGTTTATCTGTCTCACCTAAGTGTGGTTCTTTATCTGAATCGTCCTGGGTTGCAGATGCTGGAGGCTGAAGCGTTGGTACAGGTTTCGGTGATGGCGGTTTCGGTGACGCTGGTGCTGGTTGGAACACAATGTTATCTGCACTGGTATCTATTGTACTCTTTACTTCTGCTGCCATCGTCGATTCCTCTTGTTCTTCAGTGTCAGCTGCAGCTTGGAATGCTGTCTGACCAGATTCCTGGGTCTTTGTTTTATCAAGAATATCTGCTCCAAAGAATGCTTCCTGGAATGCATATTTCTCAATTTTTTAAAATATGAACACTTGCTATCCGTTTGTTTAATACAGTTACCAACCACTACTAGTACGAAACAATATGCTGATAATATGAACTGACCTGTAAATATGACGGAAAACTCTCTTCAAGTTTTGAGCGCTTAGATTTCATCATACGTTTGCGTTTCAATCTGGCTAATTCCTCTTCACTTTCTCCGGGAAATCGCTCTTCCTCTCCTGAAAATGAAATCAAATGGGTTGGATTTCTGAAAAACAATTCGGGATGCCTTTATTCAGCTCATCTTTATTTTATAATATCAACAAAACTAAGCGAAGCTACGCTTATTTTATGTTCTTTTTCTAGCTACCTTCAACAGAGGGTCTGTGTCCTTGTAACCCTGCAGCTGCCATGCCTCCTCGGCCTCCTCGACTTCCTCGTCCAAAGCTGTACAACCCTCCACGACTCCCTCGTCCTCGTGTTCGTGCTATAAATCCTCCAATACCTACAAACAATGGGTTTAAATTGAAATATCAGCCTTCAAGTCATATAATTTGCAACAAAAACGGTTTTCTATTTTGTTAAACATTTTTTGTTTTTATTGTACTCAAAAGTTGCAGCACTTGCAAGTTGCTTGCTGCGTTGTTCTCTTGAGCAGCCAATTCTACATATAGTATCAGTTTGCAGTACTTACCCATGCCCACACGTTGTCTCTTCTGTTTTCGCTTCTCTAGCATGGTGGGTGTGGTAGGGTCTCCGAGCATACCTCCTGCCTCGGGGAATCCCAGCTTCTCTCCCGTGGAACTCCCCGTAGGAGACAACATACCCTCCGGTACATCCTCCATCTCGCCTATCGTCTTACTCTCGTCATCTAAACCATCTGAAGAAAGTAATAGAAATTTAAATATGCAATTTCTTATGCCTGCCATCTTAATTTCTAATAAAAAAGGTTACTCATCTGGTTCGAAATGTACATATATACATGTATGTGTTAATTCTACTATTTTGTGAAAGCCTAGCTAAGTATAACGGCTACAACGACAACTGTTATAATAAAGCACCATGCCTTTCATAAGTCCTTCATTTTCATCAGTACCATCGGCTGATAACATTCGCCCCAACGACACGCCGGTTGTACGTTCCAATTCCATCTCTGCCTGTGTGCGGCGAGGACGACGCTTCTTAATCTGTAAATTAAACCAAACATCAAAGTCTTCGTCAGGGGACTAAAAAACTTTATTGAAAATTCACGTTTTATCAATATCTGGACAGATAATGAGCTACAGATTACACCACAAGTTTACGAGTTAATTTCCATAAATGTGTAAGAAAGCAACATAAAATGGCAACGAGAACTGCAAAAAGGAACAGAAAATTTGAACACACAAATTAAAGAATCCTGTGCACAAATTACCTCTCTCAGTAGGGCACTGAGGTTTTTATTGTGCGCACCTTTTTTCTTACCCTCCTCTATCAATGAGCTACCTTGATGATTATTATTCATACAAGGCGTCGACTACAAACAGTTACATCGAGGTTATTTATTCATAAGCACAACACAACTTTGGTCAAAACTTAAAGACCAACTCGCCATCTTCCGCCACACGTTAGAATAAACGTACCTAAAGCAAGAGATGTACAATTCACAAGAATAATAATTAAAATTGATTTGTTACCTCTCGCATCTTACTGTTGAGTGTTTTAATATGTTGCATGCCCTGCTCCGACACAAGAACTCCATCCATGATGAGGTATTTCGTTGGGCGTGGTGGCATGGGTTCAGGTATGATAGGTACTGGAGGTGGTGGCAGTGCCACTGGAGGTGGGGGGCTTGCTGGCTTTTCTGGTTCTGGTGGTGGAGGAGGCACTGAAATAAAACAAAACGTTCAATAAATTACAAACATAATACAGAGCAAGAATGTTTATTATTTTAAAAATTATAATTTATTAACTAAAATTTGCAAGAATTTTAATGCTTTCCTTCTCATTGTTTAATCAAATATTAAGTTACAAGTGTCATCAAGTTCAATCCAAAGCATCCCCCACTGTACAATTTGTCAAAACGAATCTGTTTTGATACAATGACTTATTACTTTTCAGGCTAAAGCAGAAACACTTACGAGGTCCTGGTACACCAGTAACAGGCCTACAGAAAATACAATTATAACCAAAGTCCGACGCTCTCTCACATTCATCTTCTGTTCGGATCTGATCACAGGCTGAATGTAACCATCTGCAAAAGATATGCCAAACTGTGCATTACTTCTAAACGATCATCATGGAAAGATTGTAATAGAAACATGACGCTACACTCCCAAGTTATTGAGTCATTACCACTTGCCTTCTTTTTTTCATCGCATGAAGGATTAAAACAATTCATGTGCTGTATACCTTTAAACACTGTCGAATAATAAACGGTTAAACTCATACTTTTGCAAGAAAAATTCCAACAAGCATCTTACTTCGTTTAAACTAAATCTTCCTAGTACTTTTTTAACTTAATATATTTGGTAACCCACATGTGAGTTAGTAACTCGTGTGCCATTTTACGAACTAATACAAATAATTTATACCTTTCACAATTCTGGCACTGTATGATAAGATCGTCTTCCCTATGAGGTCGTGTACATACAGGGCACACGACCAAACTGGCACATGGACCGCACTGTGAGTAATTATTCTGCCACTGACACCCAAAGCCTGGTGTTGTTTTACTACAAGTCTTACAGCTAACGCACCTGCAAATTGCAAATATATATATTTGAAGTATAATTTTTCGGATGCATGTTATACTACGTGGCTATTTCATTATTTATTCTTCACATCTTGGCATTGACTGAAACTCATTGTTCGGTTAAGTCAAACTTAGTAAAATAGATTTTAATTACAGTTCTTATATTGCGTCCGACAATGTTTAAAATGAAAGGTTATAAATGTAAGAAAACATCCATTACCATTTACACTTCCAGGTCCCTTTGGGCACATGATCAAGTGGAGGATCGAGGCAGTAGATATGATAACTAATATCACATTCGTCACAGAGGATCAAGCGAGGTTCATCGTGAGGTTTACCGCAGCCTTCACACACTGTACAGTCTAAACAGCGCCAACCTTTGTTCAGGATCACCTTGTTTATCTACAAACAGTATTATGTAGTGAAAATCAAAGAAAACCAAAAATCATAATCACACTTCTACCTGCTTTCTACTGTTTTTTTAACTTGATATGATTTTCCGAGTTTCACATTACAAACAGTTATTTTACACCATTTTATATGTGATAATTCTGCGACGAACACTTGAAATAATATCAGTGCATATACCTTGACTTCCACACAGTATGGGTGGTAGCTCTGGCCGCACTGTACACAAGAGATAAGTCGACCTTCATCGTCAATACCATAAGCACCACAACTCATACACATATCCTGCAATAAAATATGAGCACTGTTGAATTTAAAATGTCAATGCCACCGAATATTGGCACATTCCGTAACAAAAGAATCATTAGTAAGTTCGTTACCAAGGAGATTGATGACCGTGTAACTTTACCTGTGTAAGCGTAAATTCATCTTTAACAGTAGTAATAACGGTTGTCGCTCTGTGATCGTCCGAATCATCATCTTTACTGGAGTGGTTGTCTCCAGTGCGTCGATTCGCTTTTGGCTTTGGACCTCTACGCCTCTCACCCCCACCTACTGAAGGGCGTTGTCTCTTGAATGCTGCTCCTTTACCTCTCCCCTGCTGCAAAGTGAATGAGGTATCATAATCAGTCATTGGCACGTATAGCCAAGACATGTACGTTTAAATGTACATGTATGTATAACAAAACGTATCATGTATCTTCATATAAATGATACCGTTTTCACCTAGACAATACCTATCAAAGAATGAACAGTGCTACATTACTATGTTTACAGGGTCCAGATCAGTCTCATTATAATATTTGCATATTTAGTTATGCAGATGAATCTTACACAGCATAACTATTAATGGAAAGTTGTTATAGATACCTTTGGTCTACCAACTCCTCCTTTATTCTTGCCACCAACCAATGGTTTTCCTTTACCAGGTCCGACTGGTCGAGGCGAAGATGATGCAGAAGATGGTTTACCCGGTCCAACCTTCCCACTGTAACCTGGTGATGCACCTCCGTATTGTAGCGACTGTGCACCCTGGCGGAAAGATTGTAATAGAAACATGACGCTACACTCCCAAGTTATTGAGTCATTACCACTTGCTTTCTTTTTTTCATCGCACGAAGGATTAAAACAATTCATGTGCTGTGTGCCTTTAAACACTGTCGAATAATAAACGGTTAAACTCATACTTTTGCAAGAAAAATTCCAACAAGCATCTTACTTTTTCTAGAGCACCAATATCAATGTCAATACTGGAGATGGAATCATCGTTGATAAGCAGCGACTCCTGTGAGCTGTGTAGCATGTCACCGGTCTCTCCTCCGTGCATGCTCTCATCTCTCATTGAAACGCTGTCATCACTCTTCAGACCGCGGAAGATAGAGAACCCCTCAATGTCCTGCAGGTTGGGGTCGTCTACCATACTCGATAACTCTGGAAAAACTCCTGGTTCCTAATTGGCAAAACAAATAACAGTAACAAATATTAAACCTTATTTCACAATTTAAAGATTTCACACATGTATTTACTTGGTCATTACGAAATAACATAAATCCGCACAGGAAACATCTACAAAAGGAATGCCTGCAAGTGTACAATGCCGAGTGCCATACTTACATCACCTTCTCTGTTTTTACAGACAGGACACTGATAATCAACAAATGGATCCGGTGCACCTCTCTTTGTATTAAATAACATGGGATCTATAGATTCATCACAGTCTGCATGTACGAATCTGAACAAGAAAAAATATAAAAACGTTACCATAAATCATAAACTTTTAGTTATTTAATGATTACACTTTAGTTATGTTTTCAATCAACAATACGAATACATCCTTTGTGTGCCTGATACATACTTTTTACAGTCCATACACTGGACCATTTTCTTTTGTGTGAAATGTCTGTACGCTTTCCCACACAGTGGACACGACAGCCCCTTGTTTCGCTGTTGGTAACAACTATCACACACGGAGTAATTAAGATGCCACCGTGAACTGGGACCACTTCCCGGAGTGTGTGAACCGCAATCTCCGCAAACACGACAATTCTGTAAAATAAAAACAAGTAAAACCATTACCACCAAAGTATAATCGGTTAAATGACCTGGAATCCCATTCACAATTCGTCCCTTTTCCTTGCAATACACATCCATGTTAGTTTATCTCTAATATACACGTATGAAGTACAGAAAACTTCTTGTCGCCATTCAAACATTACTATATTTCTCTTCCATATTCCAAAATTTACTGAATTTGGAAATCCAATAATCCTGTATCACCCAAAATTGTACGAGTATAGAATACTGTTTTATGCTGCATTCACCAAAGGTTAAATATTCAGAATTTTCTCTCTTTTTTTATTTTTTGGAACCGTTTGTTTCTTGGGTGTCTAAAGATATCCCTGAATAGGAGTGACGAAGTTTCCATTGGGTATGGAAGTTTCCAACCGCGAACTTATTCCAATTGGAAAGGAGACAAACAATCCGGTT
>JBCAUI010147424.1:0-17955 GCA_038406195.1 Haplosyllis anthogorgicola
ATTTGTTTAATTAAGTGGACATATGTTAGATGCACTCAGGGTTGAGGGAGGTAATTTATTTACCTTGTAGGGCATACGAAATGTCTCTGTACATAACACACACAATTTATAGTATTTGACTAATATATGTAGTACAATATCTGTCGTTGCAAAACTGTTCAGTTATGATGTAGACTAGTCGTTAACATTGTGAGACAGTTACAAAAAATGTTAATTTATATTTAGTGTTTAAATTATTATAAAAATGAATTAAGTCTCTTTTTAATATTTGTACTCTTAAAAGAAGAATTTTTGATGTTTTCTTCATTCGTTCTAAAAAAATTTCCCATATTTCATCCTCCGGACTTAGATCCTTCGTCATGTATCAAGCGACTACGTCTTTTTTTTAATAGGAAGCATTATGGACACTGGTTCTGAGGCACAATTTAGTTCTAAACATTCCGAAATAAGTACGCTCAAGACGTCACTGGAGACGGTTATCAGTGCGCACTATCCTGCCATGATGGGTCACATCGCTGTGCGTCTCGTACCTTGTCCTGCGGTCTGTGCTGAGGCGCTTAACTTACTTGCAAGGTAAACCATCAAACAGAATGGTAGTAGCTTGCTGTACCAGTTGTCATTTTGTTGCACTCGGTTATTTATTCAATTATTTTCTGAAGTTTTTTTGCGGATAAAAACCATGTTTACTGGGCCATTGGTGCCCACAATTTCGGATTTGGGGTGAGTGCCAGTGTCTTTTAAAGCCAGGGTGGATCTGTCACTTTGATGCTTCCCCACTGGTGAGGTACGATTTTTGTGGCACATGGCAATATCTTGTTGTTGCAGTCGTGAATTAGATGCATCATAATGTGACAGAAAATGTAATTCAAGCGATTAAATAATCAAAAACACCAACCATGCCAGGTTAAAATAGGTTTATTAACTGTTAATGAAGTAATTGCTTTCATCTGAATTAAGTTTAAGGTAGAACATCTCACTGCACGATCAACTTTTTGCAGAAAAGAAGTGAACCCAATATATTTTTTGGCCCTGATAATCACAAATTTAGACTCTTTTGACATCAATAAATAAAATCATTTCCTTTGAGCAGCATGTAATATGAAATTGTCTCGGTGTTTCAGTTTAAACCCGTTCAGCTTCGAAGCAAAGTCGCCCTCGGTGGACAGACAAGTCGTAGCCGCTGATACACTTCCACTAGGAGCCATATCTCTCTTTGTGACGGGTTCACCCGAATACTTTAATACAGTGTCTCAAGTCATAGCCAAGTGCAATGCAACATACAACGATTTCTTGCGATCTGAAGAAGGCATTGGTTTCAATGGACAGGTAAATAAAAAAATTGTGGTCAGTTTTTTGTCATCGCAGTTGGCAACTTTGTGGTAACACTTTGTGGTGACACTTCACTTCCAATATTTTATACAGTAAATGTAATCGAATAAATATGTATGCTTTGTTTATTGTTAGGTTTGTATGATCGGAGACAGTGTGGGATCTATACTGGCGTATGACGCTCTCTGCAAGAACAACCCTTTCTTGTATAGCCGTAACAGTAGTCGGTATGGTAGCCATAGTAGTTTGAATGAAACCGAGGATTCAGAAACTGACTCGCAACTAACTTCTAAGAAAACTGTTGTTGAACCAGAGCCACATCATGTTTCAAAGAAGACGAATCTCGAAACAATTCGCCAAGTGAGTTTTAGTAATCCTGATATCCCAAATGTGGAATGTAATGATATCACAGGACCAGAACAGCAGAATTCAACGTCTAATCACACACCTGCACCTCCAGCTCCCGCTCCAGCAAAACAATTATCACGCCAAAGTGACACACAAGGATCTCAAAGGTCAAATGCAGGAGATCATCCAGCACATACATCAGAATCACATGGAAGTGTTCGGCGAACGGGCAGCGGCCATCATCACAGTCTTGTGCGGCACACATCATCATCGAGTTCGCGGCGGACAAGCACCGGCAGCAACAGCGAACTGGGTAAACTCGACTTTGACGTCACGGATTTGTTCATGTTTGGTTCGCCACTCCCACTGGTACTGGCGTACAGAAAAACCTGCCAACAGGATGACAAGTCGAGTAAGCCATCATTTTCTTAGTAGTTTTCTCATTAATTATCAGTATCAATTCTGTTTGGTTTACTTTACATAATTTTATACAGGATTAAACACGGAACTTACGAACTGGTGAACTTAACACAATTTAAATTTTGTATGATTAAATTAGGTTTTCCAAATTATATAAAATACGTGTATTTCTTAATTTTTACTCTTTACCATTTTGCACATACTTTGGTGGAAATTTCATATAATTTAATTACCCACTTTTCTGCTATTTGTGCTGTTGTAATACTTTTCACTTTCAGTCCAGTGTACATTTATATAAATATGCTTTATTATTGATAGTTCATTTTGTGGTTGGGCATTTAATTTTCAGTGTTGCCACATATGCAATATCTGGATCCTCTAGCCGCGGCAGTGGGCTATCACTTTGGAACGATTAAAGAACAGCACGGTATTGAGCATGCATGCACATTGCACTTTCCCAGTCGAAAAATTCTTATCTTGCCACAGTCAAGTTGAATCATAAATTGCCATGTTGACAAATTTCAACAAACTACAATAAGTTGTGTGCCTCTCTAGTTTTAAGCGTCAGTTATGGCTGCTTGTTTGTTCCTTTTTTTCAAAAGACCAAAATATTTCCCAAACCTGACAGTGTCGAAAATGAACCAGCAAGGATAACTTTCCGTTGAATGTGAAGGTGTCCCAAAAAGCCTGAAGACAAAATGCCCTCCAAAGGATTTTCTCGTGTAGTTTAAACCCCGTTTTTTCTTCTATTCAGTGGGCTATCAAAGATTCAACTATTTATCACCTTTGTTTTTTACTTCCCAGCATTCCTAAAATATTGCTGAATTATTATAACTGTTACATAAACATTTCATGACACCTTAAAACACTTGGTACTTTGCGTTTTAACTTTTTACTTGACTAGGCATCCCACATACCCCACCCATCTTTCATATTGTGCTGTTTATTGTCAAATTTTAATTCTGAGGAAGTTAAGAGTTTCTTTTTGTTGAAATACCTTTTTACAGAGTTAGATAGCATAGTGTCAACTTTGGTTAGTATCCTTCAGGGATACTGGTTTGCTAATTATTGCATAGTTGATTTTATTTTTTGTTGGTAACATCCACAAGTATCTGCCATTAAAAGAGTGTGTTTCCTACAGTCTGTGGATGCTGCTGGCTTGAATACAGTTTTAAATATAATTTGTACTCTGACGTGTAATAAAAAGTATAGAATTAAGAACCGTTCGGTTCATCTCCTACTTCTTGTTAGACTGCATATACATGTAATTTGATTTGATAGCAAATATTTTCATAAGTGTCGTATTCCGCCAAGGCGTAAATGCATTGGTGTCTGAATAGAATGTCCGAATGATTCATCATGTATTCAGAAAGTATTTACATAAATGCACACAAGTACATGAATTGGTTAGCAATGTTAGCTAGCTAGATATTTAGACAGAGACGCACATTCTTCTGCATCGGATATCGACATCGATTTCTAATAGAAATAGAGAGACCGTAGAATTCTTTACAAATTAGCACCGAATTGCATGAATGTTAATTTACGTGGTACGTGTACGCGCAACTTTATTTTGACCAAATGAAACAGAGTCAGAAACGTATAGATTCTATACTTTGCAGATAATAAGGAAATTGCTAATAGACCTTGCATCTTTGCTTTCTTGCGATGTAGTCTTAGTAAGCCAAGTTTGTGTTACTCAGCTATACATTGTCACTACAAGCCGTGTTATAAAATATATTTGTTTTACAAATTTGCAGATCCTCTGCCACGACCGGCCTGTCATCAAATCTATAACATGTTTTACCCGTCCGATCCGTCAGCTGTACGACTCGAGCCGTTGTTGCAAGAGAAGTTCCGATATGTGGCACCAATGAAGGTCGCGCGCTACGAGAAATTTCCCTTGGGTGATGGGCAGTCGGTTCACGTTGGTAAGTGTGTTGTGACAAAGCTGGAAGCAAATGAATGGCTGCTAGCAGTTGTTGCTACATTTTCCGTTGTAACCTGTTCTAATTGAAGTGGATAATTGAAATGAAAAGTGTTTAGCCAATGAATAGAAAGAATTACCCGAGTTATCATTATTATGTAAAAATATTGGTTTCGGGAAGGGTAAGACATGATAGACTTACACAGAAGTGTATACCATATAAATATGACTTGAAAATGTTGCTGCAAGAATTTTATATAACAAAATGAAGATAGTTATGTCATTTTAAAGATGCTATTTTACTTCAGTGGAAGCGATACAGAGTAATGCAGAGTTATTCGGAGAGTCTGTACCGCCATCAGCTCACAGTTACGATGGACATCCACCTGCCTTGGAGAGACGACAGAGTAATCAGAGTATCATGAGTCAGATGTCCGGTCATGCAGAACTCTCGATTGCAACAATCACTGCCAGTATGTGTCTTTAACATTTTGCATGCAATGCTTCAGTTCAGCCATCAGTTCAGTCATTTGCAATGATCAATGAACCATTTTCAGTATTGACTGAGTAAAGTTTTCATTGACGAGAAAAAAATGTAATTTAAATGAATAATGTGCAAAAGAAGGAATTTCTCCAAATAGATTCCTTTATCTCTTGAATGCATTTTGCACTAAAAATTTGTTTTTAAGTGAAATTTCTTGGTCTGTACAGTCAGAACGGATACTAAAATGGTTATCTTAATAGAGATTGCTTCTCTTTTCAGTTACTGCTCGTTGGTGGGGCAACAAGAGATTAGACTACGCTCTGTATCATCCAGAGGCATTAAGCTCATTCCCGAGTACAGCATTACCGTATCTCCTGCACGCAAGCTTCTGGGAGTCCACTGACGTGGCTTCATTCATACTTAGACAAGTAAGACGCATATTTATATTGTACCATCAGAATCTCTAGTCATGTATCCTCATCGAATTTGAAACAATTCTACGGCTCTAAGTGACTTACACAGTCACAGAAATATTGTGAAGGCAACTATAAATCAATTTATTGTGTAATAGTGAGCACATCGTAAATGCAAAGGCTACATGTTTGTGGTCAGTGAAGTAGTTTGAACAAATGGTGATGTTGGTATTCCAGGTTGTAAGACAAGAATTTATCACTTCGGCATCAGAGGGTAATAAAGATGTAGCATTGTTTAAACCTTCCCAACCTCGCGAGAAATGGCTCAAACGTAGAACCACTATTAAACTCAGGGTAAGGCGCAATATGTTTTTTTTTCTAAGCAAGTGGCTTCTTCCTTGAACTGGAACGTTAATTATGTCATGCTCACTTACTTTTATACTGCATGATAGTTTTGCTAGTTAATATGAATCCGACCAAAATGGTAATTGTAACTTTTACGACATGTGCCAGAGTATTATGTGCATGCAATTTTAACAGTTTGGCATTGTGCGTTTTTGAGAGCATTTTCTGCTTAGAACTAACTGAATAATTTTCGTAATGGTACCTGGCCAGGGTATGAAATGTATTGTACATAGGACCTAAACTACAAGGTTGCAAATTCTGATATTCTTTTATCACAACATTGTTGGGATAAAGCAAAGAATGTGTTCACGTAGTAATAATTGCTTAACTTTTTATCACTTAAATAATTTTGTATAGGCTTATAAAAGCTTAAAGGTGAGAATTACAAAACTATGGTTTAACACTTAATGAAAGTTTGGACGGCTTGAAAGTGGTGGCATGCAAATCCTCGGCTGTATTGAAATCACTCAAACTTTTAGTGCACGTGCCACTTCCATGTCAAGTGCTTGCAGTGAAATTAACTATCCTTTTTGATATTTCCCAGGGAAGGCTTGGAAACATGGTAGATTTATTAAATATTAACCCAAAATGAAACATAATTAAATGCATTAAAATAAATGACTGTTGTTAAATAGCTTCACATCACTTGCAGAAACCGTGCACTTTGCAGTTATTTCCTGAATTACTTTAAAATCGGATCCATTTTATGTAAATCTGACGTTAGGAAATCTTGTGTCCCTAGCATGGTTTACTTTGTACATAGTAATCGATTGTTTTTGGTTCCGTTTTAGAGATCAAGTCCGTACGGTAGCAAAGTATGTACTCATATTATGAAAGCTAACCGTTCCTTTGCTAAAGAGGTTGCTGCATCATTCTCCTATACATAACAAAATGTTACTGTGGTCTTGAAATGTGGGATCAGTTAAGAGCACGGTGCTGAACTGTATCAAACGAGGCAATGCTGCCTTTTGAAAATAATTACCCGCACACATAACAAGGATAAAATTGTTGCTAAAACAAATAATTCAATACGCTCATAACACTCTAAGGCTAAGTTATTCATCAACAAAACATTTAAATATAGTAATACATTAACAAAATCTTATGTTAGAAAATACATTCTGTTGCATGTTTCACAAACTTCACATTAAATTTCGGGAATTAATAAAAACAAATACAACATGCCTTTGAATAAAAATGAAAAAGCTTTTTATCTGAATTTGGCAATTGATAGAATAACATGTAGGCAAATTACTTTCCAAAACGGGGCATTTCTGTGAAAAGATGGAAGCATAAAATGTTAGTTAAATGGGAAAAAACCATGGTTCTTTTGCAGAATGTGGCTCCTAATCACAGGGCCAACGACGTAATAGTATTAGAAGATAAACCTCAAGTATTTGTTGCACGCTTCATGTACGGTCCCCTGGACATGGTCTCATTGTCGGGAGAAAAGGTGAGTTTCCACTCGGTGCATCGAATCTCGTCGCCAAATTAGCAAAACGTAAACTTTGGGAAAGGACAAAAAAAAATTACGAATAGTAAATGGAGATGCTGTAGTGAACTTTGTGGCACATTTGCAGGTTGATATTCATGTGATGACTAAACCTCCGGTGGGTGATTGGGTTTGCTTCGGTACGGAAACTACGGACTCCGGGGGAAGAGTCACCTTTACCATTCCGAAAGAAAAGCAGCTTCCGCAGGGCATGTATCCCATTAAAATGGTTGTAAGGTAAGAGTACTTCAGTGAGCAGTTTGATATTTTCTGTAAGTTGTCACGTGGCATAATTCCACAATAACCCTTTTTACCTTCCACCCAAATTTTCTGGATCCGTGACATTTTTGAAAGTTTTTCATTCAACTTGAAAATAACTTTTCCGTAAAACATATAAAATGCAATATTTTTGCTTTTGCGAGAAGTCATCTGTAAATTAATAATGATATTTAATTTCATTGCAGAGGAGATCACACTTCAGTAGACTTCTATTTGACGGTATTACCTCCAAAAACCGAGTGTGTAGTGTTTTCTATAGACGGTTCATTCACAGCGAGTGTATCGATAATGGGCAAGGATCCTAAAGTCAGAGCAGGTGCTGTCGATGTTGTTAGGTAAGTAATATGTGTTTACATCATAAAATGTTTAATATGGTTAATCTGGTGATACTTGATGATTCATACTTCATGCAACAAATCACAGTTTCGGTTGAAGTATTTTAATTGATATTAATTAATATTGATATTTATCGATAAATCTTCCTAAGAACCATTTTTTCATTTCAGGCACTGGCAAGAATTAGGTTATTTGATACTGTACATTACTGCCAGGCCGGACATGCAACAGAAGAAAGTGGTCGCATGGCTGGCACAACATAACTTTCCACATGGTCTCGTTTCCTTTATGGATGGGATGTCTTACGATCCACTAAGACAAAAAGCAAATTATTTGAAGGGCCTTTTATCAGAAGCAAAAATACAAGTTAGTGTTAGCCATATTCATATTTTGCTGCCGAAATGAGCAGGAGAAATATTGCAAAAAATGATTAGTCAAGGAAGACCGTAAAGTATAATGTCAATTGCAATGTCAATTTTACTCGCTTGGTGAAAAGACATGAAGTACACACCTGTTATTTGTATAGGTGTATGCAGCTTATGGTAGTCAGAAAGATGTTGCTGTGTACCAAGCTATCGATCTCCAGCCTGAACAAATTTTCATCGTTGGAAAAGCCAATAAAAAGACTTACAAAGAAGCCATGGTAAGAGCTAGACAACTATCTCTACTTAGTTTCATTCATTTACTCACATTTAAGGCATCTACTTCATATAAATGTACGAGAGTTGCTGACATGACGCTTGGCTGGCTACCAGAGCGGGATGGTTGGGAAAACCACAGGAGGAATGCACAGGTCACCACGTGCAGATGTGCAGGGATACGGGGGCTGTGATGTGGGCTGTTCCAGACCCGGGGCTTTGCCCTGGGGTATTGCTAGTCTGTAATAAATACTCAATCGATTCATCTGTTGTAGGTGATATCTGATGGTTACGCAGCTCATTTGAGTGAATTAGGAGCTCACGGAGCTTGTCGACCAGCTTCAGGTAACGCGAGGATGTTTATACGGAGGAGCTGCTTCAGTTTACCAGGTAACTTAACTATTACACTGTCCGAGCTTTTGCCCACAGTAGTTGTTAGAGACCAAATCACTACTCCACGGTTTTTCAATTTACACTATTTCTCCTATGTAGTTAAAATATACGTATCAAAAATATGTCTGTTTCAAGTGACGAATTACTTAACTAGGTCAACATAGAACTCAAAGCAAAAAGACGGTAAGGAAAACAGTGTCACTGCCATATCGTGGATCAACCAAAGATTCCAAGTTCAGAGACAAAGCAGGATCAGTGGAGACATCTATAGTTATTAGCGACACGGGTAAGAATGTGCCACCCAGAGTAGTGTTCTAGTTTGCTGCCGTAGTATTATGACACTTGCCAACTGCACCAAGCTGAAGTCAAGTCTTCTAAATATTAAAGCATCTTTGTAATTCACACAACGTTTTGACTAAGAGTTTAAGTTCTAAATAAGAATGTAACATACATATTAAATAATAGACATTTCTTTAAAAATATGGGAAACGACAATCTCTTGATTTTGGAAACAAGTTTGGACACTAGTCCCCAGAACAATTAAAATAAAAAAATCAGAAACTAAAATACCGATGACTCCATTCACCTATGAGCTTTATATAAACCATGACTTTTTCCTTGACAACCGAAAATCCCTGATGAAAACATAAGTTGAAACTGCAGTTGGAATTTCAGATACCCTAACAATTTCGAACATTGGCTCAATAAAGAAGAAATAAACACATAACCTTGGTGTTTTAGTACCCTTTTTGCGAGAAAAAGTAAAATCTAGCTGAACATGCACTTACAAATACTAGTTATTTTGATTTCAGGAACAACAAAAGTGGAGCCGGGACTTGCAATAGCAGGTACTGCAGCACCAGCGAGAGGTTCATCACCTAGAGTTAAGGTCAACCCCTTCAGTTACCAATCTGATGTTTGATGAGCTATGTATGCAGCAAAAAAGGAATCCATGGCATAAAGCATGTAGTGATAAAATGCTAGTGAACACATTAGGATCAAAGTCGCAGTTATATCTTATCATACTTTTGGTGCTGAATAAAGGATAGTGATGCGAAGAGTAGTACAGGTTGTACGTAATTGGAATGTGTCACAGATTGGTCATAAAGATGATGCATTGTTGGTTGTTGCAGCGTGTTGTTACAACGTGTAAGGTTAAAATACAAAAAAAATGTCAAATTGGCCATACACGGGAGATTGACGTAGTTTCATACAAGTGGTTGTACATATAGCACTCTGTGTAGACAGCACAGACTCATTCGAGTCAGACATCTGTTTGATAGATTACGTGTTTTACACGTTGTTCGTACCTTTAAAACATCATCAGTGGGTGCAGCCAGATGAATGGACTAATAAACACAATTTATCACAGTAAATGTGAAATAGTGTAAAATTTATGTGCCAAGAGTTAAATAGTTGTATTCTTCAATACATGTACCCGAGATTGAGAATTGAAGAAAGTCAAAAGGAAGCTATTTTGTGGCAAATTAAATAGATTAACCTAAAATGAGAGATAATCGTGATATGTAATTGTAATTTGAATTGTAAGTTGAATTTTTTCTACTGAAATATATGGGCAGACTGTGCTTTGAAGGTGTGTATCTTGCAGATGCCACAGAAATTAGACTTGTTCCCATATTTTAGAGGGCAGTTTACAGATGTTTTGTATAAACAAACTATGAATATATTTAAAATACAGTGTGTTTACTATTTGTAAGACACAATGAAGTGGTATTGCAAAATGGATATTTGTAAAAATGAACCATGTGATGTTCAAATTAAAAATTCATGTTGTGGTATCCAGATTTAATATAGGAGGCCAAACACATAAAATACTAGTTGATAGTTACGTTTAAGACAAAGTACAGTATCCATTGTAGGTAAAAAGCTTCCTTTGCTATTAAAATTATTTTAATATGTTTTTGTAGAAAAAGGTAAAGGTAGATTATGACAAAAATAATATTGGCTTCAGATTGTTACAAAAATCATCAGGTAAACTTGGTTATTTGACAATATTAAATCTACTTTACGTACAGTGTAACGAGTACGGCTGATGCCAGTGATTATTGACGGAAGCACTGTAGCTTATACATCCAGGTGATGCATTTGTTCCTAGTATTAATAGGAATGATGATTACTTTGCCAAACGTTTAATCGAAACATACTGACTTTAGATATGGTGCGATTTTTTTCAAGTGACTGTTTTTGCACAGTTGAAGGAGATAAATTTATTTATCCAAGAAACTGTCATTGTATTCCATTTTAAATTGTTATCCATTTTTAGAGTGACGACTTTTTTAAAGTACATGCAATCTATTTATTCGCACAGCGCGATTTATTCCAAACAGTTTGTAGTTTTGACAACAGTTGTTAATTTCTGTTATGCCTCATTTGGTACCGATATGAATCAAGAACTTGCTAATATTGACAGCATAATATTGATGCTTTATTAATTGTGAACATGTTTGCGATCTTCAGCTTACGGTATACTTAGTCTTTTTTCCTCCAAATTTCAATCCGGTTACGAAAATGTGATGGAAATCTGTATGTTAGATTTATGATATATTTACTGTTATCTGTTTGTTGTTGATCTAATTTATAGAAGTTTTAGTAGCTGTGTTTGTAGATATTTGTAGACAGGCAGAAAAAATCGGCATATTTTAGCAATGCTCTTGCCATTTTGGTAACATTTTTTGTACGGGATGTTTGTGTAGATAGTACAAATACTGAGGAATAACTCTTCTGGCAGAAGACAGAACCCATTTTATATTGTTTTGGTAGCGTGATAATAAGTTAACTAGTATTAAAGTATGTAAATTGTGTTTAAAGATAGGTTGTTTGCTACATTGTAGTCCAGATGTGCAACCACATTTTTCGTAAAATAAGTAGGCAGAATGAAATTGAAGTATAAAATAGAAACGAAAACTGAGACAAAAGTTATTTGTAAGAGGAAAAAAACGCGCGTGTGATATTTAAATGTATCGAAATGAATATGTAGCCAGAAAAAGACCAACTTGTGAAAAGAAACAATTTATTTGCATTTTAAACTTTTACGATAATGTAATGGTTATTTGCTTATACAGTTTTAGATCAGTTTTATAATTGACATGAAATTTCGGCTGCTACACCTGTCCCTAGACCTTGGATAAACGGATATCTCTGATGATTCGAATAAAATTCTGGTCCACTTCACATTGACTTTAATGTTACTTTACCCTGATAATTCGATCAAAAAACATGTATTACATATCATAAGAAAATCCAGGGACAAGTGTATACGTCGGATCATTGTTACTGTATGGCTTGATTAAATTTGACAGGTCTAGGATATTTTTTCTGCAATCTAGTTGTGCGTTTGCGACATAATTTTCGAAATTAATCCGTTAAAGACAGACGGATGAAGATTCTACTAACGAAGATGTACCTCTGTTGTAAATACAAATAGGAAAATACTAAAAAAAAGTGAAGCATAGTAAACGACATATCTGTACTAAAATGTGTGTAGCACATCACAGCTAAGCCATCTTGCAAAGTTAGAACTCGCACATAGAAACAGGAAAAAAAAAGAGAAGAATTAAACACATTTGGCTAAATTAATGAGTGTATACTTTTTTCGAATTTGTAGACTACCACAACTTCTTTTCACATCTCTCGTTATTCTCCTGCAAATATGAAAATAATTTACTCTCCCAGTTTAGGGTATTTACTTCAGCTTCAATACTCAAAGATATATTGCACATGTGTGCAGAGTGTTGAATGGAATACTGTGAATTTGACATAAAAGTTTATGCGCAAAATAGATATTTAAAGTATTGTGATTGTAATAATGTGACGAAGTTGTTATCAGATAAAGTAAGTTTTATCACTTTTTAATACATGTTGTTTCTTAATGTATCATTTATTTGTGCAATGAACTGAGCGACAGTAATTTCGATGAGTTGAGGAGGGGGGAATTGTATCCGGACTTTTTTCCCTGGTTCGGATTTATGAGTTTGGAATAGTAATTTTGTATCCCATCGGGATGTAGATTGGTCATAGATCCAGGTGGATGTATTCTGCGGCAGGTTCAATGAAAAAAAAATCATGAACTTTTTTAAAACTAATGTTTTTTGTTTAATTATTCCCGAACTAACTGCAACCGCGTAGTTCCGCAGCATCCCGTTGGTGGCGCTGCTAAACTTTCTTCATCCCGTTCAATATTTCCATGACAACGGATATCATCAGAACTGTGAGGACGAAAAAGATCAAGAATTTTAAGATTTTTGCCTTAAAGATCTTTCATTGGTAAAGGTAATTGTAAGTACTAAGGACAATTAATTAGTCTTCTGGAATGGCATAGATTAAACACATAATTAGTGCAGTTTTTCTGTCAACGACGTGAAATTCAATTGATCATAGAGGATTTGTTCGCAGCCGAGTCGGGTCTACCAAAAATAGAAGTTTCCTTTCATATAATCTACCATAAGATTCAAATTTCGTAGACCTTTCATAAACTACAGACTAGACGACTAGATCTAGTCTGATGTCGTCCAGAGTGCATAAAATTAATTGGCGGATCCAGGATTTTCGTGAGGGGGAGGGGAGGGGTGGGGGGCTCCAATCTTAATTGGTGCGACCTAATTTTATACCTAATTTCTGCGTAAAAAATCACCAAGGCCTGCATGAAAATGAATAATGTGATTTACACTTGTATTCTTTATCCAGATCATAATGAATCGACGTGGTGTTGCGATGTCGGAATCAGAAGTGGACGATGATTCTGCAGGGATGGAAGATTCTGAACTGACACAGCTGAAAAGACAACTTCGAATTATGGAAAAGGATTACCATGCGTACAAAGAACACACCAAGAATCTTATCAGAAAGCAAACGTATGTACAAAACCAATGTGTTCCTTAGAATTTAAATGAATATGATGTAACGTGAATAGACTAGAGTCGCAGTTAATTCGTTCTACTGATCTACTGAGTCCTTTCGTATTTTCAGGGATGAGTTAGAAGTTCTTGAAAAAGAAAAGCACGAGTTAGATCTCGACTTAAGCAACTCCTCAGATCGTAAACATACGGCAAAAGATGAGAGACAAATTGGACAACTGCAGGGTTTACATCAGAAAATTACGGACATACAAAGGGAAAGTAAGGAAGAACAGGATAAATGCAAAGATTTAGATGCAGAGGTAGATTTTTATGTTTCATTTCATTTCACAGTTATGCTGTATCACTGAAACACATGAATATATGTGCTTGTTACGTTTGAAAAAAAACAAAAAACAAAAACAAAAACAAACAAACAAATGAATTTGACGTAACACCTGTCCTATTTTGTTTATTTTATTCGTTTTGTATCTAAATTTAACAGATATCAGAAGTAAAGGAAAAGATACGAAAACAGAAAAGGCAATCAGCTGGGGCCAACAACACAGCAAATAAGCATCAACAAACAAACAGGAAGAAGTTGGTTCTTGAAGGTCGTCTCGACAAGGTATAACAATGATTAAAGTAGTTAAAAATCGTTTGATACAGTTAGAGATTTACATCATAATGTTTGCTCTCTGTTGTTTTTATTTTAACAGAAACTGAAGGTATTCAACAAGCTGCTCTCACAGAACAAAGATTTAAGAGAGGAAATCGACCACCTTCGAAGGGAGAAATACATTTTTGATGACCTGTACAAGCAATTATCAAAAAAGCTAGAATCAATTAAACGGGAAACTAAAGATGTCATTGAACAAGCTACATTGGCATATGAACAGAGGTAAGGTACAATTTTTAATTACAAACCCCAAAAGAGTATCACGTTGTAACAATGCCAAACATGACCCTGTTTCAGGAATGTGCCGGGCATGGTCAGGGAGCACGCGGCGTGCTGGCCATCCTGGGCTTGGGAATGACCCCTGGTCTCATTGGATGTACTCTATTCGAGTTACAGAGAGGTCTATCTCGCGAAGTAAAATGTGTAAAATTCAATAGGGTACATGATTAGTATGATGCTAAAATTAAAGCCTGGGATTGGGCAGTGATTGTTTACATTTATTTACTTGTTTACCTTTGACCAATTGAAGATGGGTCTGGGTGTTGTGTGTATGACCAAGAAATTTCGTGATGGCTGAGCCTTTGAATTGGTTGATTTGAATTCAATTGAAGTTTAAACTGCAATTAGCGGCACGCATTTGATCCTAGGGTATGCTCTGCATGGGGGCCAGGGATGAAACTCGATCGGCATGCTCCCCAGCCATATGGCCACGGAACGTGGGGCGCTTCTGAGCCGACGTGTTTTTCATCCTTGTGCAACGTCTACATATACTGTAACTTAATTTCTTAAGTGGAATTTGAATCGATGTTGGGTAGTTTAGTTGGGATTTCTCACTGCATATGTAGCAGGTAAGCATGCATAACATCAATTATAGCATTTACCACATTTTACAGGGACGAAGCACAAAACAAAATGGCAGTACTGCAGGAAAAGAATGAGAAGGATATTATAAATCATGAAACTGAGATGAAGGATTTAAGGCGAAAAATTGATCACGATGACAAGATTAAGGAGTTCATGTTGATTAAAGCTGACGACAGAGCAGAGCTGAAAGCTGAAGAAGCCGCGAAGAAAGAAGCCATGAGAGGTAATTTACATGTCATGTTATAAAACAATTAAATAGGCAGATCTAGGTGCGCACCACGTAGAGGCCAAAATTTTCATTATTTCTTATTATTGAAATTCACTGAAATTTTAAACTATTTGAATGTTGTAAAGGCAATACAATTCATAACTCTCTTATGGCTTCTCTTTTCAGATGGCAAAGCAGTTAATGCCGAATTAGCATTGATACAACAGTACGAAGAAGCATTTGCTCACATTAAAGAAGTCACGGGAGAGGAAGATGTTGACGTTATTGTGGAAAACTTTGTTAAAGATGAAGCAGAGAACTTTGCTCTCTTTAACTACGTGAATGAACTAAATTCAGAAATGGAAATGTTGAATGATCAGGTTTGTATATCATGTTTATCAGCTTATCTTCTTTAAAACCGATCTAATTCACTGCCGTACAATTCATGAAAAACTTATACTCGCATTTACAGGTGTCAGCAGTCAAGGCAGATATTGAAGCTTTCGAAAACGAAGAGGTTGATGACAGCAGTAAACATAAGGAAGTTCTTGTACAAATGGAGGCCAAGGTATAGATTTTCGACTGTGTTGATGTACAATTTATGTCATCTACCGAAATGCATTTCGTCTAGATTCATATTTCGATATTTCTCTACAGGTGTCTGAATTGGCAAAGGAGACCGAGAATTACAACCAACAACTTGCTGTGACAAATAAATCTTTAGACCAGTTACGATCTGGCATTGAATCCATGTTCACAAAGGTGGGTACATATGTTTTGCTATCAGCGAGAGGTTATTTCAGTTAACCGTAAACGCATAACGTTTTTGTCAAGTTCTTTTGTGAGCCTTCGTTCTTTCGTTTCATATAAGAAAAATGTTGTTTTAGATCGGCTGCGACCCGAAACCTATCTACGAAATGCTGGGTGGTGAAGAAGGCATTACTAACAAGAATATTATGACGTATTTGGGATTGATTGAACAAAAAACTACGACATTCCTTACTGTAATGTACTTCATGCAGTTAAAGGTCAAGTTTTAGCCTCAGTTCAACCATTGACATAAAAAGATTATGAAAACATATCCCCTTTCAAAAAATTCAGCGAAGGAAATTACAGAAATTTAAGAATACGAAACCTGGGTTCATTGTATCAATCTTTTTATTCACTGTAGAAAGCTGAAATGGAAGGAGTGCCTCCACCAACTCCCCCCGATTCTGTAGCAATTCCACAGACTCCTAAACAAATGAGTATCATGCCACCTGGCGTTGGGTGAGTACAAATAAGGTCGGAAATGTAGACATTACAAGTAAAACCCCGCTGGAAACCCAGCGGGAAACCCCCACCCCTACGTTACGTCACGCTGTTATGTTACGTTACGTCACGTCATGTCACCAGATGGTGACGTCACAGGTTTGTGTGTGGACTGAAGACGAAGGCCCCGCCTAGTAAGTAGATTTACGAGCTCAGGGTTAAAAATTCCGGAGAAAAATCCAATATCATGGGGGTTTAGAGAGGCTTCTGCGGTAGAGAAGCTGGGCAAACTGCAGTAAATCACAACCAAGTTAAAAGTAGAGTGACCAGAGATAAGTTTTATTGTGCAGCGAGAGGTTTCTGTGCCTGTGATTCTGGTTATGCATGTATGTTTTTCGAAATACCTTCACTAATTTAACTAACTTTGTAAAAATTCCGGTAAAAATCAGTAGTTTCATAAATATGTAAGATATTACCATAAATTATGAAGTAATTTACATGTACTAAAATATGTGGCGATACCTATCTCTAAATATGAATGTTACGTATTGAAAGTTAGTATTTTTTAAATATATTCATTGCGGAGAAATACACGTGCAATCTTGCGTCCTGATAGACAAATTAGTGAAGCCATTTCGAAAATCTTAACCCATTATTCATCTGTCGCAATTGTTGTGTTCCTTTACCAGTGAGGGTGATGACTATGAAGAGATGGAGGAAGAGGACGATTCAGTTCCCCTGTCTGAATTTGAATTGCGTTCCAAAGTCAACAAGAACATCGAGAAGAAGCAGGTGGCTTTGGTGCAACAAGCAGCCACGAAAAGTTCCACGAAAGATAAACGTCGACAAACTGGCAGGCAGTCCCCATTACCTAACAAAAAGGCCACTGCCATAAAGAGTTAGGATGGACCAAGAATTATTTTTTAACTCCATGTGCAATATTGGTCTTGTGGACAAAATGGAACACAAAATGTAGCAACATACAAATATTAATAGTCTGTGATATTTTATCAGTATTAAACTTTTTAAAAATGTTTCTGGACTGTAGGGAATAATGCTTCAAACATGAAAATGCACTGTTCACATGTCACAGTTTCAATTGACCTGATCAGTCAGTGGTGCCAATACACATTCTGTATCATTTATGCAGGTCCAAACATTGGTCTTGTCTAGACCATCTCATGTAATCGCATATTAATTAAAGCACTGCCCAAGGCTCAATCAACAATCCCAAGTGATTCTACATTTAAATTGCAAATAATTTATTTCTCTAAATACATTGTTTGTACTGTACATATCATACATACGTAATATAAATATTCCGATAGAAATGTTGATGTCTCGTTTTTAAGATTCATTTGTTCTGTACCTTTTAGGTACACGTATACCTCGATAACAAACATATTTAATCACAAACTTAAACAACATGAAGGTCAACTGCGAAAGAAACTATTTTCTTCCCAAAACATTGCACAAGCAGTTTAAATGGGCATTAAATTTTCCATCGAGTTGTTTACATTGGATGGAAGACCACCTTTAGTGACGAGCAAGTTAAGTGTAAAAAATAGGTCCAGATGGACCTGAGCTCATTTGGCATTATCATAAACTAAGACAATATAGGTTACAATATCACAAG
>JBCAUI010147535.1:0-17953 GCA_038406195.1 Haplosyllis anthogorgicola
AATGTCTTTAGTTAATTTTGGTAGGAGATGCTACAAAATGTTTTGAACATGCTTTATGAAACATTATAAAACTTACTAAAAATAACCACAGAATGGCTATAAATGACGAGATTTGGTGGCCTTATACCAGGGTGACCGCAAATAAACATGAAATATAAGAAGTTACAACCAAAACTGGCCGTAAAAGGCAGGTGACAGCCCAAAGCAGTGACCGTTCAAAGCAAGTTCTACTGTATTTGCAACCAACTTGAATATCTTACCATAATGTTGTATAATCGTGTAGATGAGAGGAATGGACTTGCAGGGTCATTAGAAAACTCGAAAGACCTTTTACAAGAAGCGAAGCAAGTAGAAAGTCAACTTAGCGGGCAGGTAAATGCCCTGCAGACCCAAGTGCAGACACTAACGTCTGCAAAGGAAGAAGTAAGTCTGACATATAAAAATTCTTACCTAAAATCCTTTTTTGTTATTCCATCACGGTAATACTAATACTTTAATAAAATCAAACATAAGTCATTCCTTTACCAATGTACATGTATCAGATTATAAAGAAGTTGGAGACGGCGGAATCAACAATTGAAAACCTAAACACACAACTGGCAGAGTTAGAATGTAGTGAGAGCCTTACTCGGGCCAGACAGCAACATGACAGTATCGTTAATGGCATGCAACAAAAGTACGAGAAACAAATACTTCTTCTAAAGGAAAAGATCGACGAATTGAATAATACAAGTGAAGATAAGGTATGAAAACCTGTTGTAATTACTTATTTAAAGTCTTAAAATTTCTTTCAAACTATCACATGCTTTGTTTGTGTGATCATGAACGTTATATGTTATGGACAAACTAACAATGCCTCGATGAAGTTTGAACGATTTAAGTTCAGAAAGTGAACAAGTAATGATTACTTTTGAAATTATTAATATGTAATTTACTGAAAACCAGGTTGAAGAAATTACAAAGTTGAAGAAACAAATGGCTAATATGGTCAAGGCACAAGAAGAAGGAAACATAGATAGGGCTGACACTATCAATAGACTCACGAAAAGTCTAGAAGAGAGTCATAGACAGTGCAGTGAATTGTTAGAAGCAGGTAAATTTCAAGTGCCATAACGCCTACATGTTGTAACTCAGCAAAGTAGGTCATCCATATCTCCAAATATAATGTTTATTTCGTTTGATTTAAATTTTTGCAAAAATACACTGATTATGGGAGTACCTAATGTTATCACGAAGACAATATTTTAAGTTGTCGCCATTTTCCTCGTTATCACTACCTCCAATTTATAGATGTGTACAATACAAAATTGCAGGCACTGGGCAAGAAGTTAGCAGGCTTAAGATCCAGCTGCAAGATGTTATTGCAGGCAAAAGTATAGCTGAGGATATAAATAATGCCTTGCAGGTAAAGAATACCCACTTTCTTTTTAAAACACAGATTAGATGGTGAATAGACTTGCCGATGGGAGCAGATAATCCGTTGAAATGTAATGTAATTGCCTACAAATTTTACACACTATTATGTCGTTTTATACTTTTAGAATGAAATAAGTGAGTTGAAAGAACAGATCACGATGTACGAATCAGCTTCACAATATGGTGTTTTCAGTGCTGCTGGTAGTACATTGTCACATACTTCTCTTCCAAAACACGAACTGGAAGATTCTTACGCTCAACTTAATATAAAACAATCAATGTCAGATATTGATACACCAAGATCAGCAAGGTAAATACTGATACACATATAGTTGAATTCTGGCACATCTTGTACAAAACTTGTCTTAGTAGCTAGATATGCAAGTTCTAACTTAGTATTATTTATATATTGCATCGAAACAGATCCGATACAATCGGGAATTTGACCACCGATGAAGCACTGACAGGGCTCAAAGGCGAACTCGAGAGATGCTTGTTGAATTACAAATCCAAAAGACTGCAAGTCGAACAACTTCAAACAGAACTGAAAACAACAAAAACGGAGCTTGAAGGTGTCAAGGGTAAACTGGATGATGCAGAGAGAATATCAAAGGAATCCCAGGTTTGTTGGTCAAACTTAATATGTAATTCTGGAAAACATTTGATGTGTACATATATTCTATGCTGAAAACAAATACTTAATTAAAATTAATGTGCACTTTAATGTGTACTTTAAAAAAGTAAAAAAGTAAAGTAACTTTAGATTTATGCAGTGTAAAAACGACAATATCCTAATTCCAGGAAAAATTAGGAAAGCTAGAGGAAGATATGAGATCTATTCAAGGTACTGGTTTGTCTGTAATAGAAGGCAGATTGCACAGAGAGCTTGAGACCCTCAAAAAAGAAAAGGACGTTCTTTTGCAAGAGATTCAGGTACGTGTATGTTTAAATATATTGCCAGCATTACCAGTATCAAATGGCCTTACAAAGTTAGTTTGGATTACTTGCCCCTTTTGTAGTTTCCTAATATACCGTAGCGGGTTAGGAAACGTCTTTTGTCTTTATTGGAGACAATTGTACCGATTAATTAAAAAAGTGATTGTCTGTTGTAGGAGTTGAACAGCAGGCTAGAAGAAGTGGCTGAGAGTGAAGAACAAGTTAAATCTGTTAATAGAGAATTGAGTGGTCAGATGGCAGAAATGGTTAGAGAGTTCGACGAAGATAAAAAACAGGCATTACAAAAGTATACTATCAATATCACTAATACGAATTGGAGACACTGTAAAAATATAAAATTGATATCCTCTTGGTGATATTTGTAAATTGTTTAAATTTATTATTCACATTTATACTAATGTATACTTGTTTAATTGTGCTGTTATTTATGAATTACGTTTTGTATAGATGTCAAGATGTTTGTCTACAACATCATGAAAGTTCCAAACAGAAGTTTCAGGAAGAATTGGAAGCCACGTATAAGGAAGAAAAATGTAAAGTTGAACGCGAATATCAAGAACAAATTGAAACTTTAAGGTAGATGGTACATATATTCCACAGCCTTATTAACATATATTTAATCTATGTTGTTCTATTTCTTTGTATATTTTGCTGTACGAAACTGAAGGAAAAAAAATTGAAAAGGAAGGTTTATTTGTAGGTCAGATTTAACTAACGTACAAAAGGAACTGGATGAGGCAAAAGCGTTGTACGTATCAATATGTGGAGCAAAAGACAACCTGGAAAATGAACTAAATAAACAGTGGCAAGAAAAAATGGACCGAGAAGTGCAAGAGGTATTCTAATGTGGTTGTTTAAGTGGATTCAAAATAAGTAGAAATGCATACATGCAGCTTGAATGGGACACAAAATTCAGTTGAAAGTCACCGTCCAACTCGCTAGAATAACTATTCATACTCAGTCACTGACAGTGGGAAATACAAACTGTTAATTCCTTACTCAATATTTTTTCAACATTAGATAAAGACCAAGCTATCAAAAGAACAAGAAAATGAGCTGCTGAAAGTAAAATTAGCTCTAACAGCAGAGCATGAAGCAGCCATTAGCACAAGCAAGGAGAGACTTATGAAAGACAGTAATGGTGAACTTCAAAGGAACATTGAAGTTGAGGTTAGTGCCCTTGCGGTGATTTGTCCGTCAGATTTTGCAGTCCTATATTGTGGGCTTATTGGTGTCAGTCAGTTCGTGCACATCTTGCCAATCATAAAGGAGTGAATAAATATTTGAATCAGTGCATCATTTTAGCATCATTTATTCAGATGGTTTATTGGCAATTATTTTCATTGAAGGTTGCTAAAGCAAAGGTGGATTGGTTTAAGGAGCATTCTGCAGCAAAGGATGAAGCGGTCAAATCAGCAATTCTCAAACAAGAGCAAGACTGGCAAAATAAATTGGATGATCAAATCAAAGAATGTACGTATCAGAAAGAAGATAAGTATTAAGATTCGTGAAACCAAATTTTGATCGTTTAACTTTTGTATTGTTTCAGATGATAATAATTTTTTTTTTTACATTTCCAGTAAAAGAGGTTTTGGAAGCAGAAAAGAAAGTTGAGATAGAGGCTGAGGTCAACAAAAGGTTACAGGATCTGCAAGCTACATTGGAGGCTAAAGCTCAGGTCAGAATACGCTTGTTACTACAGTTACTTTGAAGTGGCAGTAAAACATATTAGATTTCACTTTGTGAAGCCCAACGGCATCATGCCATCATAAAAATAGAGCAAACCAAACCATAGTGTCGATGTAGTGCACATAATAGGTAAATTTAGCACAAACCAAATCTTCCACTTTTGTATGTGTAAACCAAGTAATTGTATTATTCAAATGCCTCAATAAACGATGTCATACTTAGGATTGCCTTTAGGATCACTATCATTTGCAGCATTCTTGGCTGTGGATAGTTGTCTAAAAATACACATTTATTTTAACTTTTTTGATGGCTCTATATTGATATAAAGTATGTACAGTAGAACCTGTATTTTACGTCAAGCCTGTGTTTTACTTAAGACAATTGAACAACAAATGAACATTTTAACCAAATCAACGTAACAAAATCAAACCCTCATTAACGCTTCCTTGAGGTCACTTAAACTGCAGGTGCCACTTTAGCACCTTCGCCGCTACAGTAACAAAGGTCGGTGCAGGTCATCAGTATACTAATTTTCGCGGGTGCATTATAAATTTGCTTAACTAAAATTTATTTATTTATGTCCGATGTGCCAATCAAGTGAAAGTTTTAATTTTCGACGTTTCTCTTTTCACTAAGGATTTAGCTATGATAATTACAATACAATCCATTTAGTTTGAAATGCACGGGACTTCGTTTAGCTTATTGAGCAGATGCCGTGTCATCGGGCAATTTATACTATATTTGAAGATGAGAAGTTCTGTCAGTGATGCAACATGATAGGATTATAAACTAATCGAAAATATGTGTCAAGGAGAGTTAGAATGCAAGAACATTCTTCGAGAAGTTTACGCATAAAGGGTTCACTGGCATCTACATGTCGTAATAGCCCAGACTTTTTTATTCGTTGGATTAAGTATCAGTGGAGGTAATTTTGAGAGTGGCGATCGAGAATAAAAATAAAATAGACTTTACTGTATATTTTTGGATTTTTTATTAAAACGCGTGAAATCAACATATAATGAAGTGACGGAAGGTTACATCTTTGGGTTATTTGGGCTCTAATTATTTTATTTTGTTTTTTGTACAATTCATGATGTCTGGGAGCGGCGGAAAACGTAGTCCAAGAAATACAAAATTGGCCTTGAAGCAGCAAACTACGTTTCCAACTTTAGTTTTAAAACGTTCGAGTTTTGCCTACAGCAGTTATGGCCGACCTAGAAAATTTCACAAGAATGCCCTTCAGTCGAAAGTCCACCGCCCGCTTCGCAAAATGTCACCAAATTCCATAAAAAATTAAACAAAATAGAAATCGCAAAATAAATAATTCAGTTGACTAAGGTCTATATTGTAACATTTATCTTGTGTGTTGGATGTACACATTAAACAGGCAGTATTTGCAGAAATCAGTCAAAAAATCACTTTTGAGCGACCTTGCGTTATTTGTGACCTGCACTTAAAAAATGTACCAAGTTTATTTCCTGTGAGTTTGACAGTCAAAATTAACCTAGATTTATGTTCATACTAAAATGACATTTATCAATCAAGCTGTTCAAAAGTTATAGGCTGTACAGATAGACAAACATACAAAATGACGCGATCGAAAAAAATACCACATGTACCTTTCCGCCAACACAGGCGATAATAAGCCGCAAGGACATATAGACCTTTTATTACTAACTGTAATTATCTACACACATTGTTTGCAGATAGAATTAAGGAAGTTCTGTGAATACACCTGGCGTACTGGAAAAGGTGTACATATACATGTAATAGAAAATCAAATAAATCCACACCCATGCTTCTGCGTAAATTGGATAAAGGCCTTGCGACATTTTACACACCCATGCAGCTTATGTCAGAGGCAGAAAAGTAATTGTTATTACATATAATACCACTGCTTCGTATATTGTATTGTGTGCTTCACTGTGGATAGGATGCCGAGGTCGAAAGTAAGCTGGAGGCAATCAGAACGAAATGGGAGAAAGATTTGCAGTTGAAAATTGAAGAAGAAAAATCAAAGTGGGAGCAAATGAAAAAGGTATGCGGCCAACGTTTCTCTTACTTTGTCAGGCCGGGCTTGGTATTCAAACTTGGGTTAGTATAATCATAAAAAACTTCGACGCATCAGGGAGTTATCAAACCTTTTTCTTTCTTAATAAATGTTTACACACATTGCTGTTTACAAAAGCGAAGACGTTTGAACAAAAATTGTGATACTTGTTAAATTTCCGTTGTTTTCATTGTTTTATTTCTGTTCCGTAGTTATGAAATTATTTTGCTCTTATAACTGACAATTAATTGTAGGAAATAAGGAAAGCAGTTGCAATGATTAAAGAAAACTGTTTGCCTAAACAAAAGGTACAAAAACGACAAGTGGCATGGCCTTGTATCAAGACATGTTTATTTATAAAACAACTGAGTAGTCTAGTCCTCTTTGGATACATGTACCCTTATTTTGGTATGTGGGCTAACTTGGCCAATTACATTCTTTCTTCACTGCTTTATCTTGGTGAATACTTAGTGGTGGTGTAGTACAAGCTTATTCGGTTGAGTAAGTACGGTTGCTTCATTCAATGCAAACTTGATTAACTTTGCAATATGAATGCACTGTTGAGCGTGTGCATGTACATGTCGAGGGCATGTAACAGATACAGGCATATTTCATTATTTGTTCTTGACACAGTCAAAAACAGACAGAAAGAAAGAAAAGTATTGTTGAATATGTTTTGCATTTATGAGAGATAATACAATTGGGTTAGAAACCCATTGTGAGACAATAGAAGGATTGAGCACTTCATACGTGTAACGCTGTTGACTGTATCTTTGAGTATGACACTACCCTATAAACTTCCACAACAGCACAAAAACTGCAATGCTTGGGGTATTCTCCCAATCTTAAGGTATTTGTAAATTACTCAAGACAATTGTTGAAATATTGGTTTTATTGCAGGAGGAACTTGATCAGAAGTTAGCTGAGGTCGAGGGACGACTGCAAGAAGTACAGCAAGTGCAGGTAGAGGTGCGGTTGCAGGAGGCCCGAGAAAAGTGGGCTGCGGAATCCAGGAAGGAGAGAGAACTTGCACTAAAGGCTGCGTCACTACAGTCACATCAGCATCTGCAAGGCACAATTGTACAGGTTCAGCAGGTAAACATAGATTACTTACAAGTGTACATATATCAACGGGCACGAATGTTGTTCAGTTTTAATGGATATAGGTTTTGGTTCATTTGCCAGTGAGGCTATGACATCATGAATTGTCGGTCGTCCGTCCGTTGTTGCCCTGCGTGGTCGTCTTGCATTGGCATCGTTGTTGTCTGGGCACACTTATCCTGAGCACATTACTAATCGCAGGGCCTTTGTATCTTACACACATATGTACCTGTGTCCCATCTTAAAACCAAGCAAAAATTATGTTGCTGTGACCTTTGTTCTCAAATTGGCTGCCATACTTATTACTTTCTTTGAGCCCTACTCCTGGACATACAGTTAATGATACAGACTTGATATGTGGCAGTCTGACGCACCTATGTACCCTTGTTATTTCTTGTAAACATTAGATTGATACCACCTATACTTCAAGTTTGACTGCTATATTAATGTTTTGTCACAGGTGTTTTGTGTTTTGTCCCGGACCTGTGACAAACTTGTCACAGGTCTGGGATTTAGTCTTACGACACTTTATTTGTATCGATGTAATATTGTGACCAAAACTGTTTTAGTTTTTTTGATAATGTCACATGAGCTCAGGTCCATCTGGACTTATTTTTAACCACTTTATGCAAATTCATGTAGCTCGTTTTCATAAACTAAACGCTCATCCTTTAACGTAACAAAGGACATTATGTTGGTTTATTACATAACGCCGATCTGGTACGTTTAATGGGTGAAGTTATTCATTTTGTTGCATTATGGGTGGGCTTTAAGTTTATGAAAACGAGCTGCTGGTAAGACGCTACTCATAACGCTTGTTGTTGCGTTAAAGGATGGGCGTTAAGTTTATGATATTTCATAGTGTTTACAAAAAACATAAAAGGAAAATCCGCCGTAAACTTGTAATAATTTTTGTGCAGGAATCAGTAAAACTGAGGAGTGAAAAAGAACGTCTGGAGCATGAGTTGTCAACAGCACGTGATAATTGGCTGTCGGAGAGACAGAAACTTATTGAACAGAAGGATACTGATAGACGGAAGGCACTTGAAGAGATACAAGATCAAAACGAGAAGGATTATAGGGAATTCCTAAATGAACATCAGAATACGCTTGACAAAGCTCTGAAGGCAGCAAGAGAACAGTTTTACAGAGAAAAGGTATGTAATAATGAGAGCATACACCCGTCGAGTATTTTCAGCTAGATTGAAATTTGTACAGAACCTTACACATCTTAAACATATATCATATTTAAAACTAAAAGAACCCGCTAGGCAAGCTATTTCTTCCTCGTTCTTTCACACCTGTGCCAACTTCTACCACATTATACATGAATATGGCAACATGTTTGTGAACTTCGCGGCTCTCGGTTGCCACCTGTACAATAATAAGTGGATGCGGAACCTGGTTTTGGTGTACAGACGGATAAGTTAATGTTATCGTTCTGTCGTTAAATGTAGGAACAGATTGAGAAGCGTCATAAACAGGAACTGAAACAAACGAAGGAAAAACAAGACAAAAGTGTTGAATTAGAACGTCACTTTTTGCAGGTATTCTGACAAATCACTGTTTCATGAACTCATAGCATCAGCCACTAACTTGAAGTAAAGGGACATTACAAATAGCAGGGACCATGAGTACAATTACCGTAAATCCTTTAATTAAGGCACATGTGAGATGGACATCTTTTTGGATAGGCACCTTATTTAAAAATAACTTCTCAGAAAGTCAGCATCACATTTGGTAGTCTCATAAATTCTAGCACAAGTGAAATATTTGTCTTGCAGGGTGAAACTGTTGCCTAAAAATGTCCCTACATGGTCATTGTGTGTTGAGAAGCACATCAATGAAACCTGGCATCAGAAAATTTGTTGTTACTCATATCACACATAAAATAATATAGAACTTGTCACCATGAAAGTAGTGAAAATGAAAATAAGTCTACTGAAAAAGGGGTGCGCCACAATTAGGGAGTGCACCTTAATTATAGGATTTACGGTAGTTTTATATGTTCTGAACTGTTGGTGTTCTATATTTAAGGAAAAGGCCGACTTGGAGAGAAATTGGAGCAGTAAAATTGAATCTTTAGTAGAAAAACATCAGGAAGAGAAAGAAGAATTGATGACGGTTCATCGAGAAAATTTGAAAAAGGCTCTGGAAGAGGCACGGGCCAAATGGCAACAGGTATGTTTGAATTTTAAAACTATTTAAAGCATATAAAAAACAGAAATGTAGAGTGAATTATCTACTGTATTTCCAATGTGTCAAAATGATCTAATCGTAGAAATATGAAGAAGTGTTGTCTGAAAATGACAGTAGTAAAACGGTACTGGAACAGTGGCAAGCGGAAAGAGCAGAAATGTTGAAACAGTTAGAAGAGAAGGAAGAAGAGATTGTCTGTCTACAACAAGAACGGGAAATAGAAATTCAACGATTAACAGGGGAACATGAAGCACAGACAGAGCGGCTTAAGGTAGTTCAACAAAATATTTTCAGCATCACCTTTTGGTAATCGTTCTTCTGTTACTTTACCCTTTCCAGCAGTGATTTGTAACATTTTACAACATATGCATTGTGTAAGAATACTAAGAATATAATAAAGCCGATTAAAAATGTGTACATGTAAGTGCAGCTCTCTCTTTTTTTTTTTTAATTTTTTGATATTTCTGTAGGATGAGTTGCATACAGCTCATGCCAAAGAGATAGAAAATGAGATTACAAAGCTGAAAAAGGAGTTGGAAAGAGAACAAGTAAATTCAGTGTCAGAAAATACTGTGCCTGCCAGTGACATTAAACAACAGTTGAGGAGTAAGTCATTAGAACTTGAGGAAACGAAATTGACTTTGACAGAAACAGTTAGCAAGTTGAAAAGGGTGGAAACTAATTTGAAAAAGCAAATTACTAAACTGAAAGGAAACATCTCCGAAAAGGACAAAACAATAGAGGAGCTAAAAGAGGAGTTAAAAGACGCATCCGAAATGAAAAATACCACTTTACAAAAACAGTTAGATTCCTTGAAAAATATCCTATCTCTGAAAGATCAAGAGATAGAGGAACTCAATAATAGACTAGAAATATGTAACATTGGTAGCCAAAGTGAAGAAAGCCAAAGTGAAGAAAATACCAAAGTTAACTTTTCAGCAAAGCTAAAAGAATGTCAAAAGCAGTTAGAAAAATGCGAAAAACAAAAAATGGATTCTTTGCAAGCTTTTCAGACGTCAGAATGTGAACACAGACAAGTTGTGCAGTCGTACAGAGCTAAAATCAAAGAACAAAATGAAAAACTTCGTAAAATGGACCGAAAAATAAAAAATATGGAGACTTACGCTCATGAACAGATAGACAATTTACAGGAAAATATGGAGAGAGAACATAATATTGCAATGGAGAAAATGAAATCTAAAATGGTTGAATTGCGAAAAAATCATGTTGTAACCGTGGAAACATTACGGCGAAAACATAGTGCTGAAGTGGATGAGTTAAAGAAACAATCGAAAAGAAGACACATGGTCACAACTCCCACACAGGTAATATTCCTTGATGTTAATGTACTAAATTAATTGCGATAGAGTTGCATATATTTGCATATAGTTACAGGATGGACCAGTAATAATAATTTTACAATGAAGTTACAGTGTGCCAGACATCTTTGCACTTCCTTTTAGTTACACATTGTTTTTCAGACTGATGCTGCAATTGATGAGATCAGGGGTCACTACATCGATATCGTCAATAGGATGAGAGGTATGTATGTTATTCGAATTAACACCTGGTTGGTCATTTTCACACTACAGTCGAACCCCTTTTGCAAGGACACTTTCAATCTTCTCAAATGTCCGGGAATGGCATGGTGTCCTTGCAATAGGGGTCTACAGTAATAAGTCCCGAAAAGCAGGGATGAAGGACAGCACTTAATTATTATTTTGGAAATTTGTAGATTATACATTATACAGTTTAATTTTATGGCTTAACATTTTTGTAAATGTTAATGTAATTGTTGACAAAGTTACATAAATTTCGGAAATTTTGGCTCATAATAGTTGGTGACGATTCCTTTTGATGCATAAATGCAGCACAGAAATGTTTAATATTTTGGGGTCTTTGTCCGAGAATGGAATTAAAAGAGGTGTCCGGGGACCGTGCATGGCATGGTGTCCGTGAATTACATTAGATTTAGGTAAATTTTGAAACCATGTGTCCGTATGATTGTATTTTTATCCGAATCCTTTTCCTGGGCAATTGTTCTATAATGCACAATGCTGCATCTGTATCCTATTTCTGTATCCTACAAAAATTTAAGCCTTTAGGGTTTATATTTGAAAATTGACGAATATTGCTTAATTTTTTGGCAGAACTGATCTTCACAGTTAACTAATAATAAAAGAATCAAAACGTACTGAAATTCTTTTGGATCTATTTTTGACATTAATTTTCAAATTGTTACTGCAGTTGACATAATGCAGCATGTTTCGGAGTCGAATGAGAGAGCAGCCTTCACAGTTCGAGAGGAAGTTGTGAAAGAGCGAGAGTCAGCAGCCAGGAGACTCAAGAAATATTGTATGAAGAGTCTCGATAATTTTCTTGAGAACGACACCAGAGGGTAATGTCACCAATATATTTTCCCATTATCTCCTATTTGCAGGGTACTGTCATGAAAAGGAATTAATTTTATAACGTTATTCTGTAACTTTCATTCTTCAGTCTCCGGACTCACATGTGTACAAGTGGGTAAATAAAGTGAAAACCACTTCAAAAAATAAACATGATGTTTTGTAATGTGTGTTCCTTGTATTTTAGGTTTAAGAAAGTTGACCTAATGAGTTATATGGAAGATGCACTTGATAACGTACCAGAGAGAGACAGCAGTGGATCTAGAAACACTTCTTCAGGTCCTCTCTCTTCCATTTCCGGGTCGGCCACTCCCACCGAAGAACTCCCGACAGCAGCAAGCAAACAGCAAACAGCTCTTTCTTCGACTCCCTGTGAAACTGCCTCAAGAAATTCTTCCTCTTTAACAAGCAAACACAGAGCATGTTCTGATTTCGATCTTGCCAAACGGCAAGAACAAGAGGAAGAGTTTCGAAGTACATACGAGAGACAAAAGAGAAACAATGCGAAAACAAGTAATTCCAAATCACCAAGTACTTCTAGAAGCAGGGTATCTTTCGAAACTGACTTATCAGTTGCCACTCCTGGGGTTCCACCACTGGAGATTTTGACACCAAGTATTTCTGCTGATGTTACCCCAGTTTCGTCGAGTCAGACAACACCAATGGATAGCCCAAGGTATGCATTAGGGGATGCAATGGCGAAACACATGTCATCTTTACAATATGATGCAATAAAACCGAAGCAACATTTCAGGTCATCATCGGCTCCAAGAGCAGTTGAAAAACATCAAGGAAGTTCATCTGCACGAAAGTCGAAATCTGCAGTTTTGCATGTCAATATCTCAACCAGAGATAAACGGAAAACAATCCATGATACAACAAATCATAAGAAGTATTATGACATGGATATGAAGACACTTGACAGTAGTAATATGCCAGGCGATCGAAAGCAGCAGGGTAACCAATACCTCATGCGTGTCAATTCAGAGAGTTATCTTCCGACACCCGAAGCACCAAGATACGACGATTCCCCTGTGAGAGGTGCTACCAGTTTGAATGACTTCAAATATGTGCTAGATGAAATAGAATTTACACCTCATTCCCATTCAAGAGAGAACGTATTGGACTCTTTTCAGGACACTTTTCAACCGAAACATTACACTGGCAGCAGTACAGACAGAAATCCTATTAGTAGTAGTGTCAAGAGAGATAACTATCAGCGAAAGTCAAGACATGCACATTTGGTTATGTCTGAGGTGCCTTCTAAGTGCCAGTCTTTACCAAATGTTGTAGATGCAGTTGAATGGAGCGAGGAATTTGAGGATGCACATCACAATACGACTGATCACGGCCTGCAGGTACCTCGTGAAGTCTCCACTAGAAATCTGCGTAATTACCAGCCAATTCTTAGACAGGATTCAAACGACAGTTTACTGTCAGATACAGGGCATGGACACGTGCACATAACCAGTAGGAACAGAGGCAAACCTGCTGCTGATTCAACCTACACCTTACCGACAAAACCTAAACATACGTTCACATACGTCCCAGGTCATAATAGAGAAGATTCACAATTGGACCTAAATATCAGTGACACGGATTCAACGAAGAGCTTTGCGTCTACAAGTAGTATATCCAGTTTTCGGCATGCTCTTACAGCCAAGGTAAACACAAAATACCAAACAAACAACCCGCCACGATCGCAGCCAATGAGAGTGCCTGCACCTGAAGCTGAATCGGGTAATCGATTAAATCGTATCTTAAACAGTAACAATAATAATACACAGAATATACTGCGGCCTATTGCTATGGTAACGAGGCATACACAAATGCCATCGCCAGGACCATCTAAAATCACAAAACCAAGACAAACATAAATCAGTTGAAAGAAATGCAGCAGATACTTTTCCGTCCATTTGATAATTTGTTATATGTCAGTTTACATGTACATGTACGTAGTTGTCGGTTAACTTGTATCACGTACTGAGGAGAGCTTTATTTTTAGATTACAATTTTAACATTTATGTAAAAAGTGAAACCTATGAGCCCTGCAGATTTACGGTGGTCTGTTACAGTATTTGTGTGTGTAAAGTCTTGGATTAACATCTTTTGGATTTTAGTTGTACACCCTACGTGTATTGCATACTTTGCAAGTGATATTTAACGTTTATTTTAATTGTACTGTGACACCATCGCATGCATCACGTGAGTACTGTAAGTTATACGTTTATTGAACATTATGAGTGTTGTACGAATTATGACAAAGTTAAACCATGGCGTTTACTTTTCTTGCTCGAGTATTTCATGGAAAAATATTGTGCAAATGTTCGTAATCGTGACAATTCTTAAATACAATTAAGAAGATCAGTTATATTTTATAAGTGTTTTTCAGTAGCTATTGTTAGGAAACTTTTAAGATTGGCCAAACTGGTTATATTGTACCGTTCTAGAAGCGAATATTAACCCAACACATTCGAAATTAAGAATAATACTATTTTTTGTTTTAATCAGTTTGTTTTATTGAATTATATCTGTGTACATTTACATTATAATGTATACAAAATATATTATTTTATAAACAGTATTGACTTAAACAACCTGTGTGGACTTTATTATATCGTTCCCTACTTAAAAGCAGCTTTGGGAAAGCAACTTTTTTTAAACTGATGCATCACAATGGAGTTCATAACACTTAATATGGCAAACGTACGATGCAGTAACGTTTCGGTGCAATCTGGTAGACGTGTAATCCAATGGAATGACTTCAACACTGTGTAGTTTCAATATGCAATGTCTTAAGCTGACTTATCCCTGCACATGATAAACAAAAGTAAAACAAAAAGCTGTTGATGTGATGCTATCTGTTCTGTTCCTCATAATTGCTTCTGTGGCCTTGATGCCTGTCGTAGCGGCGATCATCCTGCTGCTGATACCTGCTCCCTGGATAAGGTCTATTATCTGGACGACCCTGACCATATGGATGGTATCTACGTTCATGGATGAAAAAAGTTATTGAGAATTAATTATACTTTCCCTTTCAGTAAATGTGCCCGAAAGTATAACAGCAACATTATCACATAAGCACGTACAGTAGAACCTGTCTTGAGCGACAACCTGCCTTATACGACACTTTTTCATTAGACATAACGTAGTTAAAACCAATGTAAATGACCCTGTCTTGAGAGACACCCTGCCTTTTACGACACTTTTGGACAACCAAAGTTGACTGTCGCTCAAGACAGGTTCTATTGTAAAGTGTATTTAAAATGACAATTTACATTAATGATGTTACTTGCTAGAGTTGTCACTCATCAACCATTACCGGATTTCCCCGAAAATTAGACCTGGTCTTATCATCGGTGAATGGCCCTTTCTGGCAAATAAAATTAAACGTATTTTTAAGACCATGGTCTTATCAACGAGGATATGGTCCAATATTTAGGGAAAGCCTAAAATCAATCAACATTAGCAATATTAATAAACTATAAATAAATTTATATGAAATGATACCTATTCAAGAAGCAGCTGCTTTACAGCTTGTATTTGTTTTAATTTTGTTCTACAAAATCATTCTTGGGACCATAGGTAACTTCAGGTTCAATAAAATACCACAGATTCATTCTGCCATTCCCCTGCATGACAGAAAAAATGAAACCTATAAGACCATGGTCTTATTCATGGGTTGTTTCCCCACAAATAAGGCCATGGTCTAATCATCAGGGTGGTCTAACTTTCGGGGAACTCCGGTAATGAATGACGACCCATAGCCACGATAGTAAAATTTTTGGGTACTCTCGAATAACATTACCTATTTTGCTGATCATCTCTTTGCGAATAATGTGTTCTGCTGGGTCCATATCCTTGATGATGATGTGAACCACCTCGGTCTCTGTAACCTCCGTCCCTGCTGTTTATACAAATTCACAAAGAAAAATGCACTAAAACGAACCGTCGAATTTGCTAATTTAACTTCCAATACTACATTCTCAGGGAATTTTCCACTATGGCAAACTAGGGAGTAATAAACTGAGGCAACAGTTTAATCTTACTTATGTAACGTATCTACTCCAACGCTCCATTGGGCATCTTGAGAATGTGGTATGAAACCAAGTACCCACCCTTTGTTTGAGAAGGTTTATAATTAAAGATATAGGCAAAAGCCTTAATATCATGTACACAAATAACTTCCCCCAAGCTATGCATTCTACTATTCTAAGGGCTTCCAAATCGAATGTGGTATTGAACACAACGTTAATAAAAACATGTGTCAGTCTGTTTGCTTCATATGTCATTATTTTACCTGTACTGTTGATCTTGTCTCATTCCGGGATAATGTACCCTGCTGGGTCCATCACGATCATGGTAGCGATTATAACCTCCTCGACCCCGACCTCGTCCACGACCTCTGTCTTCTCCTCCACCCCTCAAAAAGTGTTTAATCATTTTAAATGATCTCACATTTTATCTCCGTTGAAAATGTAGTATCTACACGTTTCACAATTGCTGCTTGGGATAATCAAAATTTAGTGAAAATTTGATGTGTTTGCACAGGTTACCCACAAGGGATACAAATATTTGTTGGATAATGTCGCTTTGACACATGGAGGATTTCGGGAAATAAACGCAAGTACCTGTTGGACCAATCATATATTCTTTTGGGTCTGGAGTACCAGTTGGGAACACATGGTGGAGGTGGTAATGGTGTGTTAACAGTCTTCATGAACTCTTCGTCTGCATCCTTGTATCTGTTAAGGTAAATGGAAAGGCAATCCTGGTCAATGAAGTGGAACGAATCATTTCGCTTTGCTCTTGGGTATTCCCTGTGATGTCACAGCTGGGCATACCCCAGACACCTGTGTACATGCATATCCTCACTCTGAATGAATGCATGTAAATTTTAGTCAGAAATGTTCTTTTATTTTGTGAGAAACTAAAGGAGGTTCTGTTTCATACTTATTATGGTTTTACTAGGCTCAAACATCTCAGAAGTGGCTTTTAATCAAAAAATTTAATCATTTGAAAGACATCAAAATGGGGATTTAATCATACACAAAACCAACACTTGTTGTACATGAATTTGACAAGGAGGGGCTGAAGGTGATTGTTGATATATTATTTTTGATACTCAGTTTTTCTTCCTTTGTAGAAGCATTTGTCAAAAAGTTCTTTACATGTAAATTAGAAGTAAGAAAGGCTGCATTTTGTAGCAAACTGCAGGAAAGACAGTGAAGGTTTAGTTATCTAGAAATGACTTTTACTGATTGACAATGCTTCTCAATGGGCTTGAGGTACTGATTAACACTTTAAATGTTTTGGCACTCACATTCTACACAGATTTGAAACAATTTAGCCCAAATATGGTTTTTTAGTAATATTTTCTCTCATATAGACTGTCTTCCAAAGTAATACTGCATGCATTTCAAGTCACCTTGAATACTGTAGCAGTCTCAAATTGACCCCTGGACGAACTAAGATACACATAACTGGGCCATGGCCATGAGGATCCGATCCTAACTGAGCCTAGGCTCAATTAAGACCCCTGGGCTCATTTAAGATCCTTTAAATGAAGTTTAAACTTTAAGTTGTGGAGAATGATAAGGCATTTAAATGGCATGGTTGAATGCACATACACGTTTTAATTACAATGCCACTCTGTACATGTATCAATTATTCGGTTCTGACTATTGGGCGGAAAAGTAGGTTTTTTTGATTTGTTGCTTTAGGTATAAAAATATGTCAAATTGACCTAGTAATCGAATACAAACCGGTTTTGAAACATATCTTCCAACTCAGCTTGTGTATAACAGCGGCAGCTTCCATTTCCTGTAGTTTCCAGCGACATGTTGCCGGTTGCACACGTCTACAACGTACAAATACGTGTAACAGGCAAACATCGCATAATAGACTGTACAGATTGGCCAAAACATAGGCTTCATGCCCACGAGATCTTCTTATACTCGTTCCATGAATTTTTGGGGTTCAGATATGTTGACTTTCTAGATCTAATTTTTGACAGGGTCCAGATTGGCTAGGTTGGAAAATCTGTCAGTACACTCGTCCCCGGATATATCGATATTTTTGGCGCGGAAAAAATATCGATATAAGCGGGATATCGATATAAGTGGAATCGATA
>JBCAUI010147646.1:0-17952 GCA_038406195.1 Haplosyllis anthogorgicola
CTGCAAACCTTACTATGTAGAGTCTAGAACATTAGGCCTTTAGTTGTACATAAAATATAAACAGTTTCCTACCTTTTTTAGATGGTTTTTCCTTTGGTTTGTCTCCTGGTTCTTCCAAAACAGTTGTCCCCTCCATTTTTTTTCTCTGACGTGTGCGCACATAATTAGGGATGCGCGCGCATATCAAGTTTTTCCCGCGCACAACAGAAATGACCGGGCACCCGAAACCCGGAAACGGCACCCGGAACCCGAAACAAGAACTCGTAAAAAATCACCTCATCCCTGTAACCCTTTAATATTTTATGGTAACAATACACAGATACATAGAGTAACAATACATAGATTATTTTTCACAACAAACCGTAGAAATCAAGGGCATATCAAAATATGCCTATCCTGTTTGTTTGTTTGCAATAATAGAGAAACATTTGGTTATTCCGTTTCTAGGGATGACAGGTCAAAGTAAGTGAAATTGTTTTCGAATACAAGTATATATCAACTTATGATACTAATTTAACTATTGTATTTCAGTTTATTTTCAGGTACTTATTCCAGAAATATTCTTGATGCATTTCTCATAACAAACTCTCACGCCTGACATTTCTGAAAATGGAATTACTCAAAGTTTGTTTAAAAATCATTTGGACGTTTCCGGATAGTTCCACACCTGAAGTCATAGATTTTATGACAACATAATGAATCTGTAATTACCTGACGATTGCGAATACCCTCCAGTCACCAGAGACAAAATTATTAGATATAAATACGGTTGGAAACCCATAATATGGCTTCTAAACAAACTGTAACGCCAAAATGAAGACGCACAAGGATCCAAAAGTTTTAGACAGGACCGTAACATGATGCCAATCACACGTATAATTATGTTTTATGATATAAGTGTAACATTATTTTCTTATTGTTGTCAGCAACATAAATCGCAGAGGACATAGTGAAACCATATCTTTTATTATTAATACACAGTATTGTTCTGTCATGGAGTGACTGCACCACCCACCAGTTTTAGTCCTGAGAGGATTTATACATGGTGTCATGATTTTTTAACCTAATCTCCAAATCAGACAATGTCATGCATCATTGAACATGTGCTGGTAAAGTGGGGGCAGAGAATGCTTCACTGTGTGGTAGGACAGATTCATTCTATGATACCTCCCAGACAAAATCACTAACCGTGACAGTTCTTTGAGAAAATGGATATCCTACTTTTCAGTGTTTAATACAAGATCTTACACGCTTTTAACGTAGTTTATTCAAAAGTAATGGAGATAATAGTTCGTATTGTTAGTCCCCAAATGAAAACCATACTATTTTGCGCTGCTGATACACAGCAAAGCATAGTAAAAAATCCCATTGCTCAAAACGTTTCATCCCTGTTGTAAGTACATATTCTTTAAATTAAATTAGGTGTTACACATACTATAGCTGCTACTGTAATGACAAATATTCCTTTGAACATCAGAAGCACAATGACCGATATTAGGGTTTACAAGTGCGGGTTTGATGTATTTGAGCCAGGATTTATTTGTTAGCAAATTTTGACCCTGACAACAACTTGAACAACTTGAATTTCTTTCCCTGTCAAGCAAAGTGGCCAGCGACGGCCTTGGCCAGCCATTTGGGTGGGGGAGGGGTGGGGGTTCATCAGCCAAATCTGGCCAGCCATGCCAGCTAAGGTGCTCATCTGCCACAGGCCTACCTATGTCTGATTTTCATCTGCCAGGTTAACAGTCATTGCCAACGTAGGCCTTTGCTGGCAATCCCATTATATGACTATGATCTTCGGAGAGGGGTTTCCATCTGCCTACCCATAATGCACATCACTACCCCGATTTAAACATCCTGACGTTTGCTTTGCCCAAGACAGTAGTCTATCACCGTTATGTGTGATAAACTAAAAAAATTGACACGATTCACTTAGTAGTGTGATGATTATCTAAAATAGCAGAATATGAAATGTCAGGTTGCGGCCCTTTATTTTAAAATTGATAGAAGACGTTGTCCTCAGTAAAATAAACCATTATTGACTTGAAAAGAAATTATAGTCTAAGAAGCAGTTCGACAACTCCTAATCTATTAGTACAGTAATTGTCAATTCAAATTCAAAATAAAACTCTCACTGCTTTCATTCTATTGTGAGGAACATCGTCTGGGAAAGTCTGGGAAAAGGAATAAATTCTGGGTCACATGCAGAGAGGGAGAATTATCTGTAAAGGTAGATTCGATGATATTCGTAAAGGGCCATTCAACAATGTAAATAAACAAAGTGACTTGAAGCATGATTTTAGGCGACTATGATTGCTGAATATTTTCAATCTCTACATTTCAAGGACAATAGGGAAGATAGATGGATTTAGACATCATCGGATATTCTTGTTTCCACTCGTTGTTGTCTTCACACGAAAGAACAGCAAATTCTCCTGTCGCTTCACAAACTGCGATCAGTTTATCTGCGTGTTGCTGTACATCGTATCCGTCAGATGTCTCCAGTGTCGGGCATCCTAAGGAAATGACATTGACTGGGTAAAAATAATCCGAAAATATGAAAGAATTATTGATGCCATTTAAAACTAATCTTGACATATATATCCGGAATAGTAAATTGAATGAATAAATAAGAATATACCTAGACTTGTTGGAATTGGTGGAATCGTTGTCGTTTTCGCTTCACCTATCACTACAAAATGTAAAGGGGTAAAATATGAATGAGTTTGACCAATCCACCATTGCACTGTTCATTATTATAAATAACAAAGGAGAGGCCCTTGTATTTTGATAATATTAAGTGATAAAAATAACTGCCATGTGACTGATATGAACCAATAAAAGTCACGGAATGCCCGAGGAAAAATAATATATCAAAACATTTTTCGGGAAAAAAGGATATCATTACAGATCACCAAATTGATTCGTTTTTTGAACGAGCGCGGTCCAAATAGTTATCGCAATATCGGGGATTCCTGAATGCTGCATGCTAAAGACTCCACGGGGCAGCGGAGCCCCGTGGGGACGGGGATTTATTCTGTTCCCCGGTACATTAAATTGTGCCCCGATCCCTGTTTTAAGACATTGCAAGAACTTTTTTAATGAAATTGTAAAAATGCACCATCGTTAGGTATTGATGTGCACATGTGACGAACTGCCAAACATCACTTTTGGAAATTTTGGAGTTGTATTTAAAAATATTATTTTACCTTGCCCTTAAATTTACACTGTAAGATGTGGTTTTAATTACCACCAAATATTGCTTCAAACATAACATTTAATTTAATTAGATCTAAATAAGGTGCTGAACGTCACGGGGAACGGGGCACGGGAAATAGACAACGGGGATCGGGAGCCATATTTCTGCCCCTTGAGGGCAATGGGGGCAATGCGGGGGGCGCGCAGCGCCCCTCCAAAGGCCCAAATTTCTTTCATTTTCATTGATTTTGAAGGAAACTTATCAATAGACGATCCCTCCAACGAGAAATCCTGAATCCTCCCCTCCAACGCGTTAATGCGACAACACATGTGTGCCCTGTGACAGGATATTTTTTGTGACATTTAGGTTGAGTTTGAGTGGATTTAGGCCACTGCATCAAGTTCCAGGACGCAGCAATAAAAATCATTGTATTTCGGTCAGTGCTCTGTTACTATCATCTGTTACGATGTTTTAACTCATCAATGAGGTCAAGGTCAAAATGGGACATGTGGCACCCGTGGGCAATAAGTCTTATTACTTATACTTATGACTCATACTTCATTACAACGTCTTTTATTTTAAGCCATCTGTAATACTTACCTTCATACTTCAGTAAGAAACGTTTCTCATTTTGTGGACTGGTCAACAGTCTCACTTCGACTCTGGGGGATCTTGAGACATATACAGTAACAGAACGGCGGCCTTCTCCACATATTGTTATCGATCGGACAGATTCATCTTCCCTGATAACTGCAAGTGCTTGACATACATCACTGGTTGCTGCAGATGTCCGCGTAAAGTCGTAAAGTGTAATTTCTATTCGTTGCCCCGGCTGACCATTGAGAATCCAAGGACACTGACTGTTTCCACACCCAAACTCTGAAGTTACTTGACTCGATAAGTAACCTTCACCATCGGTTAAACTAAGTGAATTTGAAGACTGGCAGAAAATTTCTCGGCATGTGGCGACTGAAATATCAATTGAGTCAGTGAAATATAACATCGCAGCAGCAGATTATGCTAAAAGTGAACCCCCAGACACCACTGCAAATGAACCTCACCCTCCCTTTTTCAGTTGGACTCAGTGCACTTTTCTATTTTATGTTATATTTTTATGATTCTCGTTTGAATCTGGCATGGGTTAACGGTCACCAGAGATGGTAGTCGGATTATACTGGGGACGGGATGGACTTATCTATTGGCTTTCTTGTTTCAAGTGGGGAAGCGATGGCCTTAAATATAATAGTGGCTCAAAAAGTTTTGTCTCAATAATTATTTATGAACAAACCTTCAACACACGTATAACTTGCTTCAAAATAGGCTATTAAATCTTTGCGACATGGCTGGATGGTAAAGATTTCTGGATCTAGAATGTTAATTGAACAATTTATTCGACCGGAACATCTGAAAATTAAAAATTTATTTTTCTATAAATAAAAGCACGCATTCATAAAATAAAGATAAATCATGGAATATAAAACGCGTTAAGTTAACTACATGTATTTCATTGTGCTAAAAATTCACGTGTCTTTTATACGAACAAAAGCATTTCATCCTCTGTAAAAAAAACCTTAACAAGCACAAGGATCTGTCACACTTAACTCAAAACAGTTTAAACATAAAATTGGTTTACAGATAAAATAATATGGTCATCAGAAAAGAAAAATTCTATTAATTTCAGAGCAGTAGAACGTCCCTCTTCATTTTGTAGCCTCAACAGGACGGGTGGCAGTGTTTTATGTTTCTGAATTATAAATACAATTTTCTAAGCTGTTGATGTTAGATATTTTCATGTTACGGTAGTTATTATGAAAATAGTTATTGAAATCATAAAACCATCTGATACAGATACACTCACAGTGACATAGGTTATTGACTCACCTCTGGTCTATGTGAGAAAGAACATCGGCCGAACATCCAATAAGATAATCCGTTGTTAAACATTTTCCCACCCTCATTCTTCCGTATCTTGCTGTTTGCATTAAAATCACTTCGTCATCGCCACATGATGGTGCAAACGTCTCCAATTGACAGTATTCAGCCACCTCTACAATCATACAACTAACAATTATAAGGCTCGATTCTGTCACATTGGTGACACTTTGAACTCAATGACCTTTGGACCTTTAAAAGTCTTATCCAATCACAGAACAGGATAATAAATTATGTTAATGAGGTCACAGAGGAGATCCTCATTGGCTGAAAATTAAGTCAACAAAAGCACATGGCCAATTCCCTTGGAAGGGTAACCGTCCAAAGGACGGGTTCCTCCTAACAAATAGTTATGAAGTAGTCCTGAGTTTGGTAGTAACATAAATCAATTATACCGGTAGGGGCAGCCCATTACTCCTTATACAATCATTTCTGCACAAATACACATCCTAATGGGGGGAAAAGGTAAAGAGGCATCAAAGTAACCACCCCCTCTCTTTCCCTCCAAAAACTGAAGAAAAGCGCGTTGACAATAATGCACGCTTTCTTGAGTCATTCTTTTTTATATTATCAAATTTCTTGGACCCTTTTTAAGGATCCTTTGTCCCTGGACCATTTTTATTGTCGTATTGATGAGGAAGTTAACAAACTTCCTTTTATTTCAATAGATTAGCCTATCCTCTATTTGTATTCCTTATATGGTCTTTATTAGTGATAAGCTGCTACATGTAAATACTTTGCATGTTTAGGTTGCTCGATTTGAAATTATTTCTGTGCAAGAAACGCAAAAAAATTAATGGTTGCGAGTAAAACTTCCACATTGAGACACATCAGTTACAATTTACAAGGTCTGCTTGTCCCGTAAACATGGGAACTCTGTCCCCTTATCAGGCAATTACAGTAGAACCTGTCTTGAGCGGCACCAAACTTTTGGATGACCAGAATGCCGTAAAAGGCAGCGATGCCGTTCACGACAGATAAAATAAACATGAATATTAAGGATTCATTTCAGGGAAAACTGCCGTAAAAAAGCAAAATGCCACCCAAGACAGATTCTACTGTATGTGTATTGTATGTTTGTTAATCACTTTAACGTTTAATTTTAATGTTGCTTGTAAGTTAATCATACAAATGCAATTACATGTACATGTATTAACCAGCATATGCAACGAATTTTGCTGTGTACCTTTTATAATTCAAGGTGCATCACATGCTTTACTATAAAATGCAACGTCAGATATATTTTTTCCTTTACAACATATTTGTTTGCGCTAAATGATACGCTAGTAAAACTGTCACCTATTGTTGTGAAAGTACATATGATTTCACAAGTAGGCCAAACCATGTTGTCAGTTTGTAACTGAAGGTTAATATTTTAATATTTCATGATCATTAAAAGGCTAGGTCCGTCCATCGCATACGAAATGCGTTAAGATGCCTTATCTCTTACTGAATAATACAGAATCTACGTAAATCACAGCTGCTACATCTATAAAATATTAAACACAACAACTCATAATTTACACTGCTACAAAATTGCGTTACTACAAAATTGCTTCACCAAAAGAGACAGTTCATTCACCAATCTACAGACTGTCTTAAAGGCATTCTTTCACAACTGTTTTTCCAGTCATCGTCATCCCTCTAATATGAACAAAACACTATGACGGTCTAAAGATGCGTTTGGACGACTATTTTGCGTCGAAGATATGAAATGTCCCGCAGATTTCGATATGATGCAACTAATGGGCGAGCTTAAAAATTGCCTCACTTTTTATTTTGATGAAAGTGTTGATGAAAAGATAAACCATTCTAAAATTTAAGTATAAAATGACATCATATGTCGCCTCATAATTAGAGAAATATCCCGCAAAACTCAGGTGTCCGGGAAAAAATGTGAAAAGTTGCAAAAATACTGGATATGATATGAAGCTTTTCATAATTCTTCACCTGTCCCAAAAGTGGGCACCATAACGCAATAAATATACGTCATCGACCTTCATACAAATTCCCGTATCGCCATGCCTCGTATTGCGTGCAATTTTAACACCAAGTTAAACACACATTTATCCTGAAACGGAGGATCAATTTAAATCCCAAAACCGACATAGTCCTATGTGTTTATGAATGTTTAAAGGCCTGATGGCTTCAGGCAACAGGTCCATAAAACGTAGTCGAGTCTTTAACAGTATTTATACCACGGTATTAGTCACAACTGGTAGATGCACCGAATGACCTCGCCTACCTTAAATTTATGACCCTCGCTGAATTTGAAGTTTTAACAGGGACATCCGTAACGAGCAAAAGGCAAATCTTATGTAATGGTTGTTATTAATGTACCTTACATCAGCCCATGACACTGATCCTCAACCCTCAAAATTTGAGCTAATACAATATTCTTCAAAGAACGCATTTCAAATGTCAAATTTTAATGCTAAACATTGCCGATTACTCGTACGGTAGGACCTCCTTTGAGCGACACTCTTTGTGTCCTTCACACGTATTGCCAACCCTATTCGTGCAAAACACAGGCGCGCTGCTAGCCATGGGGTAATCGTTTCAACCATTGATTCAAAACAAAGCAATTTGAGTATTAAACTGGTAAAAGCACAGATTAGTCAGATTACCTACCAGCTTCAATCAGCTAGAGCAGGACCTGAGAACAGCTCAGAATTAATATTGCTGTCGCTCATTTCATTTGTTATGTAACTCTCTCGGTGGTGCATTCACTGCTCAAAACAATAAACTGTCAGCTGGTCTAATTTACAGCTGCTCGTCGTGTTATTACTTTCGTGCACAATTACGACATCATGTCGTCGGCCCGTGCCTTGACATCAATGATTAATCTTCTATTACATCGTGTGCTCATAATTGCCAGGACAAATTAACAGCCCTAAATGGAATTGTATCTCTCGTATCATGCACTGTACATGTATCAGCACATAATCTCTCTTCTAATGCTCACTAGTAAATCACCAGTGATCCCAGGCGATATTTTCCCTCAAACTGAACACCAGTCAATGCAGATGTAAGTCCACTGGACCAATTCATGTTTTCCAGTAAAATCAAGAAACGTACATGTTCACAAACTTTCCAAAAGGGAATGCCTTTTGCATTTGATACAATGCACACTGCATAAAATAAATGCAGAAGCCTCGAGACTGGACTCCCAAAAATTGTAGTTAATACTTGCACGACACTTCAAAAATTTTACGCACAACATGGAAACAACTATGAACAGACAAACATTATGCAGTGTTCACGTTGCATGTTTACAAGACACGTGCATTTTCCGCTACATGATATGCACATCTCACAAGGTAAACATATCCCTACAGACTAAACTATTTCCAAGTGTTCCCGTGTGCGAAGACAACTAAACTTACTTTTAGATTCACGAAGAGGGGAAAAAGGCTGAACCGACTTTCTTCCATTAATCATTTATTCTCTATTTATAAGAAGACCACTCAACAATCATTTCAAGAAAGTGTAACAATCTTGAAACAATGCAAAATGTCCTATTTCTACTGAAACCTGTCATTAGAGACATCCTTTCATGTATGTCTTGACAAAACAGCGTTAAAATTTCCCCATTTTAAGACCACGTTGTTTAACACCAAAAGTAACTGCCCCAGACTTTGGTCGCAACTGACAGGTTTTACTGCACATACCCGACTACCGAACTTGCGTGTACTTCTACTCGACTAGTATAAACTAATGTGCAATAAACTTCCAACTTTTCAGTATCTCTCATACAAGGATGAATTAATCCACTGCAATTATTATGCTCTTACTTGATCCCTTTAACACATGATGAGGTAAGATTGCCACTCTCAGAAAAATGACTCACGAGTATAACATGTTTAACAAGTAAACTAGATGCAGCACTACGACAAATACGAGTGATTTGCACAGTTACATTGCTAGGTAAGCGGTACTCACATCTCTGTGTTCGAACGAAAGGTTGTTGAAGTCGCGTTCCAGTTCATTTACACCTACAGTCCCATGTCTCACTTGCATCTGAAACATTCAAACGTACATGAATTAGGCCTACACACGGTCAAAATAAAAACTGTCCGCTTGGAGAATGCTCATAAAATAATTATGAAAATCAAAATAACATTATTCACAACTAATTACTAGTGATTAGCCGATTTTTCTTTTTGCTGAACTACTTAGCACAAAACACTAGAAATTCAGCATCTAGTACTTCATGGTTTTTTGCTGAATCACTTAAATCAATTGAAAATTGCACTTCAAATTCTAATTGAGATTATATGCAAGACACTTGAATTTAATTTTTCCAGAAATACTTTTTGCACTCGGCATTGAAGAAATATGTGCACACCACTGGTAGAAACCAATCTATACGTCTTGTACAACATAACCAATTTACAATTCGAGTACGGGAGGCTGACAAATTTCCAATAACATGTTCAAACCAGACTAGTTACATTTACTACATCTACTGCATTTTGTCAACTTTAAATTATTACTGCAACTTCTCAAGTTTTATTTACAACGGTACAAGTAGTAGAGATGGGGTGTGGCTCCATCCATGTAATACACACAACACTGAGACATGACAGCTATCCATGCAGCAGCGAATGCACTGTTTACCTGTTCTATTACGCTGTCATCCCCCACAGCCCATCTTTTAGAGCTATACTGTTGAGCTACGTCCGTTTGCGGACGTTGAAAGAAGTATCCCACCATTGCATCGTCCTGGGATCGAACCCCGCTCGAGTGTTGTCTGATCCCGGCGGCACAAGGCCCTGCTCCCCCTGGGTGTCCTTGTTGCATTTCAGGTCCGTTCATCATGTTCACACTTGTATTATCCCAACCCGCTTGGCTCATGCTTTAGAACGGGCAGTTGGTGCTCATTCTATAGATCTGAAAAAGCAAGTCAATGCTCTAAATTAGACAAATGCACGCTGTCAGACACAAAGGGATTCCTCATCGACTACTGACATACATTTTCACAATGGCGGTTTTCATAGGGAGAGCACTTCATTCTGGGGCTCAATTCTCCAAATTCCTGAATGCTATGCTGAAAATAACTATTCCAATATTATCTTCAATAATTAAACTCTCTCTTGAAACGTGTAATTATGCATTAGAGTGTAATACCTTGGCGATGGCTTACGATAAACCCATCCTTTACATCCCCCATTTTTTCAGTTTTCAGCCATTTTAGCGGAAACCCCAGTGCATTCTGGGATAAAGGGACTTTCCCCCCGGACAAAATGACGTCACGGGCACTTTCCCTTAATGGGAAATCGGATAGTTCGGGATATTTTATTTTGTAATTTAAAAAGAAGGAAAGAAATTGAACTCTTTTTACGTTCATTTTTATTATTTAGACTACCTCATACATTTGTGGTACATTTTCATACATTTCCCTTATACTTATTTATCCCATCTCTTTCTTCTGAAATACACACCTATAAGTCCAGATAGAAGTCTACTTGACGACAGTTTGGGGCCAGTCCTTCTCTACAAGCCTAATAATTATATTTTCAGAAAGAGTAAGTTTGTGCAACGTCCCCCCTTTCGTACATGAACAATAAATAATCCACAACCTTTTGCTTTGTTTAAACCTTTTTTTCTGAGCAAGAATTATTTTAATATATTTGGGTTAACCTACTTGGTCACTTTTACTTTTCTTTGTAAACAGTTTGAGGAACCTTTGCCACTTCGTATTTCTTTAAAATTGCCGATTTACTCCAATTTGAAGTTTAAATCGTGTAATGATACCCGTGTTTTTTGGAAGTGATGACGTTTTCAGTTACGATAGATGTTTCTCAATATGACACATTCTGTAAGATGGAAGGGTTCTGCTGCTACATAGCCACAATCACTTTCTTTTGGGCTCTGGAGACACCGATTTGAATAAAAAACACAACGAAAATGTGTGTTAATTTTGTCAACTACATTTATTTATCTTCGGGTCTTATTTACATGATTGCACCATGATTTATGAAGATTCAAACATGACAGATTGGTGAAGTTGAGAGACACAGACTTTTTGAAGTACGGAAGAAACTGGAATGCTAAGAATTTTGACCAACATTACACACAGAACAATCAACATCTGCAGATCCTAGTAAATTCTAAACACAGTACTCACTTCACTACTGTAAAATTTAGATTAAACAACCATTCCTTTCCAACAGGAGTCATGGTGCAGTAATTCCAAACAGATCTGCTTTTGTGCAACATCTCTATATACATATATTCTATGTACAAGTATCTTCCCGTCCACATCCAGACAACTATTGATTAAAATCAACGTTTGCCATATTTGAATATAAATATGAAAACGAAAGATTACAAAACGCATCTATATCCGGGGGTAATATTATGTATAAATTACATGTATTTGTCTTTGAAAGATTTTTGGAATTGATGGCGCACATCGCTGCCAGCATGTCAATGTGCATCAAAGGTACAATCTCAATTACAGTTTTGAAGTGCTAAAATCTGAATAAAAATTTATGTCCATTATAAATGACATTTTAAGACAGTTTCATCAATAGCTTAAAGTATTATAGCCGTCTGTTGTTACAGCGTGAAACAATGTATTTTTAATGACGCTAGTTTTCATGAATAAAACATAAATGTGACACAATTCTAGGTAGACTGTACAAATTTTGTACATGAAACGATGTAATATATCATTTATTAACTACATGTCGGAGGACTGTCATTTTCTATCTAGCGTACGAGGGGTGTCTGCTTCAGCTGTAATAGTATGGACCTCATCCTAGACACGTCCTTCTGGTTTCGTGCAGCCTTGGGATTGAACTCGCACAGTCTGCAGATACGTTCCCATTCATGTCCGGGTATTGTATCGTCACGCTCTTGTACGAACGCTGCTTCTGCTTCCCTGGATAATCGAAAAATTGATATTTTGAGGTTGATAAAACTGCTACTTTGTCCCCGAGGTGAAAATCATAATGACTATTATAGTGTATGGAAACTGTTTCGAGATCAGCCATTTGTTCGGTAAAATTTAACCTAAGTTTGAGTTGGAAAGTTCTCCAGAACATAAAACGATCTAGCAACACTTGCGTCATTATTTTTCCAGTTACCAACCATGATCAAGTCGGGCAAATAAACCATGATGATGGTGCACATGTACCTAGAAATTTTAGTTTTAGATATTCAAACTCGTCAAAAAGTATCCACTGAAAATAAATAACTCGGGTTAAAAGAATAAAGCCAAACAAATGGGTTGGAGATTATTGATCCCTCTGATATCAAAATAACTGGGGAGTGTGTGGGAGTTTCAAGGGTTGCACCAAAGAAACGCAACACCCATTGCTAGAAAATTGAGTTGGGGAAATTTCAACAGGCAGTAGATTGAGAATAAAAATACAAACTGACGATATGAAGTGTAAGTAGGAATATCGATGAGGATTTTCTATCCCTGTACACGGTGTATACAGGCTAAGGCATTTACGACCAATGTCCGATATTCTCGGAAAAATTGAGAAAGTCGGACAATAGTTACCTAACCAACAGTTAAAAAAATTTATATTGAATTCTACAGAGAAATGCCGATTTTGTTGGACAAAAATTTAACTAGTTTCCCCTCCTGTGTGTATGAACATTTACTTGTGTTTTCACATTCCGGTAGTTGTTTCGTCTATTTTTGTCCAAATATCCACACCTATCCATTAAGGAAATGTGTTAGTTTAAATCTTGCGTCCTTTTAACACACGACTATTTAATGCATGTATATCTTTTCCCTCCTTCAGTGTAGTTCTGTACTGTAACGCCCTAACTGTGAGCAGTAATCTCAGACATTAATGACCTGAAGGCTCCATCTACAAGTGCTTTACTCCGTTCAACTTCATTGACCTAAGGTCATGCAGAGTGCGACGAGTACAGTAGGACCTCTTTCGAGGGACACCCAACTTGTGTTTTGGAAGTGTTAGGTAAGACTGAGTATGACTCATGCAAGTATCACCAAGCACATTTAATACTAATATATTTTATTTTAAAAAGTCTTGTTTTAAGACAGTGTCGCACAACAGAGATATCATAAAAGGAGGTTCTACTGTACATGTATGTGCTTCTGTCTATTATCCTAATTGTGCTGCTTCGAACGATTTCCTTTTTATTGTTGAATGATACTGAGAATTTCTTTCTGAGCATTAAATCTTTACGCTTTACTACAAATATTGTTACATTACCAACACGTGAACTCAGTAAACTACAAAAAAAAAAAATAATCAGTCCTCGTCCCAAAAATTAAAATGCCTCTTTTGAATGACTTGAACAACAAACCACAAGATATGCTAACAACACCTTACACAAAGGAAAACTAAAAACTTTTAACATTTTGTTTTGAACATATTTACATATGAATGCTGACAGCCAAAATATTTCTACAAGTAAGACTGCCGACTAACATGTTTGACTACGTACATAGATAGTCCCCGTATACCTACTTGTTTTGGATCCTGGCAAGAATCAGAAATTAATACTGATATATTATACAGTAATATCTTCCTAAGTTAATCTACTTTGTAACAGAAAGAGTGCTTCCGCTGTTTTATTTAAAGTTTTGGACAAAACATCGTGCAATTTAGTGTATATAACTTTACTTGACGAGTTCTAAATTATTCAAAAAAGCAATGTTTTACTTGAAATCTCTGCGAGTCTCTGTGGGTTTTCAAAGCAGCAGAAACACTCAGAAAGCAAGAAGTGAATGGCAGGTGGATCCACCGGTGATAAATGGTCACTTACAGTAGAACCTGCTTTGAGGCACATCTTAACTTTTTACAACTTAAATATCCGTCATAAAATGTCCAGTACAGGTAAAATAAACTTGAATAGTAGAAAGTCTAGGTATGATGCCACAGAGAGAAAAGGCATGATATCGCCCAAGTTAGGCTTATTTTTTTTAATCATTTGGATTACATTGCACTGGCAGGATTTTCAAAGTGCAGCGATCGGAAGAAAAATAAAAATAAAAATTCACCTTGGCCCCTAAAAAGCTAAACTGTTTCTAAATATCAATAAAATTAAGATTTTTCTCGATCAGCTCAATCTTGTCCGTGACAACTGTATTTTGACCCATGCAACATGTTTCAGCAGCCATTTGAGGTTTTTTTGTTGAAATCCTGATTTCATAGTGCGGCGGGAAATGTAATCCAAACAATTAAATAAAAAAAGCCTTAGGTGCCAAGACAGGTTCTATTGTATGAAATTGAACTGGATCCACCCTGTTATGCGGATAAGAGTAGATGCTGGTTACCAGTGGATCAAGTATTATGAAAAGCAAATTATTAATAGAAATAAAGACATACTATAGGCTACGTAGGCTTTACAAAAGGTCTCTTCACTTTTGCAAAAGCCACTTATTTGAAAGACGCAATACACACAGTGTACAAATCATATGACAGGGTTTCTACAGAAAAGCACTAAAATGCGCATTGAGAAGAATTTTACAATTTTGCAAATTCAACTCCTCGATTACGAATTTGAAACACAACCGAACATTTTTTAAGCGCACAAAAATCCTGTTGAATACAGACCAGTATTCGTTAGTATACAGCACGGTGTGGTTAACTCAGAACACGGGTTCCCCTACCTGTTTAGCTTAAACGTTTTTTCCAGTTGTTCCTCGCGATGTTTGTACCAGTCTTCCAGCTCTTTCTTGGCAATTTCACGCCACTCGCCTTTCTTTTGTTCTGATTCAGCATCTACAATAGAAAAAAAACCAACCTATTGTTGGAGAATGCACCTGTAATGTGACCCTCTGCCTCCGCGAATACTTGTACTGTACATGTGAAATAATCATCTGAAATTTATATTGCTACTTGAATAGCAAAATGCTTATCAGTCCATTTGATTTGAACATTCAACACGTTCCATAAATATTATCATACCTTTCTTCTCTAATCGTATTTTCTGTTCTTCCCTCCATTTCTTGATTTTCTCAGGTTCCTCTCGGATTCGGTCAGCCTGTGCTATGGCCTCATACCCTGAAGGTTCTGATGCACCGGCCTGTAACACCAAGTACTCATATCAAACAACCAATAATGTTCAATTATACAGTTTATTCTGGAGATACCTTTTCTTTCAATTCACTACATTTTATACTAATTTTACTACAGATAACCAATAATAATACCACCTCATCTACTTTGACGCCGTTATAAAAATATATTAAAAAACGGCCATCACCTGCACAGGTCTGCAGTTCTGAGTAGGGTTTGCATGAAAGCATGATACATGAACTTCTCAAATGTTAACTAATGTGCAATTAAACCCCAGAAATGGGAGAATGATAATAACTTATCCAGAACAAAATGGTGGAGGCCATATTTGTTCACCTCACCTCAGTGTATTTAGGTTAATATGGATCTATGCAAACTCTATCATTTAACTTACATCGCCATCAAGGGCAATCGGGTCTTGACTAGAAGGGGTTTCGAAGGCATCAAGCATGGGGTCACCACCAGTGAAGTCTGCAGCTGGCACACTGTCCGCATTGGCAGCAGGAGCTTCGCTATCACCGCCAAATAACTAAAATATACAACATCAACATGCACCATTCCCTACTACCAACTTATGTACTGTATCACTAAACCAAATATCTTGCAACATGTAAAACCAGACCTCGATCTTAACGTCCGTCTTTCCACCAAGACGGACAAAATTTCAAAGTGACGGACATGTTCCAAAAAACTGTCCGTCAAAAAGATGGGCAAAATTACATCATTAATTTCCTAGTTAAACCTTTTCTGTGTGACTGATGCAAATGACTAATTGACAGGCGACATGGAAATTCTGTCCGTCAATTTGGCAAGCCTGTAAAACCATCATTAACTTAAAGCTGCCTATTTCTATTACAGCAGATCATACGAATTCTGCTAAGCATTAAAAAGGACGAGAAGAATTTTGCCTTTTCGGGCGTTGTTAAATGCAGGAACTCTTTACAATGTTGCAAGATGTCTTACTGTTACCAAACACTTAATATCATTTCAAGACTATCATTGCTCAAAAAAATTAATTCTGTTCTAAATCAAAATTGATAAAACTTTCACCTGATACTTGATGAAGTGAAGTTTACAAAAATCAAATAAAATTAATATAAACGCAAAGATTCATAAAACTAGCCCAAAGGACATTAAAGGGAAAAACTATTTAAAGCGGATAAAACGATACACATGTATTAAATGCTAAAAATAACCAGGAGCATAAACCACCATATCCTAGTACTAAAAGCTTAATAATAGAGCCGTTTCGGAAAACAGCTTGTGAGATTTCAGCTCAGTGATGTTTCTTGGGCAACTCCAATGCATTGCAATTCGCAGTTCGCAGGATTATTTAGTTCCCTCGATTAAATTTTGTGTGATCAAATCAATCGAAGCAACCAAACGTCAATGTACATGACATGTACGACATGTATCCCGCATTACTATGTCGCCTTAAGATTTCCGTTTCAATTTTCACAAAGGAGACCAATTCGAAATTTGAATATTTTATGCCAACTGGAGAAAACGTAAACATTGATCTGATAAATGAAACTTTTTCATCTCTTTTACATATTGTACTGGTGATCATCACTGAGCTAAATCTATCTTATAAACTCACGTCATCAACCGGCATGGTCATTGGTTGAGGAGCTGGCGAGTCAAAAGCTGCCATAATATCGTCAGTCGTAGACTGGCCACCAAGTGGCTCTGCTGAACCAGTGTCTAGGTTATCTACACCAAAGAACTACACACAACATGCAAAAACATTAACCATCAGCTGTGACTAACGTATGCTTCATAATAGTGGAATATCAGAAGCTGTGAGAACTCTGATGCAGCTTCAGAAAGTTTCATGTAGTCCACCAAATATTAGTACAGCAAAAAGAAGTCAAATCTTTTCTTTCAGTTTTTGCTTAGAAATCACCATATGTGTGTACAGATATACATTTATGAAATGAAAGTACAGAAATAAAGGACATGTTGAAATTTTGCGTTGTTTTCATTTAAAAGTGTTAAGTTTGGTTTTGTTTTCTTAAAATTGATAACTTTGTTTCTGGGACTGCCATTTTCAGTGTCTACGAACAAAACATCACACAATTAAATAAAAGATTGTAAAATGTATCCCAAAGTTGCATAATTATAGACCGAAAGAAAAGATCTTTGTAAAGAATTCATATTATATTTTGTCGCACAACTGTTCGTTTTAATTGAAGTTCATGACAGAAATGAAATAAAGAAAATAATAAAGCAAAGACAGAAAGATAAAACACTTAGTAAGTACTATCCGATTCATTCTACTAGCAGCCAACTACTTTTAGTAAATTCCTTTTGTTTCAGAGAGAACACTTGATGTCAACGTTTTACGTAGATCAATTCTTCGTTTACTTACGTCATCTTGTGCTGAAAAGAGAGGGATATCAAGTAAATAGACTTTCGAAGTATTAACACAGTATGTTACTTTCGTTTAATTTTGAATTGTTCAATTCATATAGAGCAAGATTTTGAATAGATGTAGACCCCATTACAGTAAACTCCTTTTGAACGGGCATCCGTTTCAAAGGGCACTACAGTGTCACGGGCAGTTTACCTTCAAGTAAATTTTTCTTACTACATGTACAATGTTAATATCCACTTGAGCGGGCACGCCAGTTACACAGTCAGTTTGATATACAAATGTAAACTGCCCTTTCAATAAGAGTTTCACTATTCATGTAAAGGGGGTGTGGCCGCCGTCTGATCATGCTGATTCCACAGGCAAATATGTCGACATTATTCATGATTTAATGACAACTTGCTTACGGTTACCTTCTTCTAAAAGGTGACACA
>JBCAUI010147757.1:0-32995 GCA_038406195.1 Haplosyllis anthogorgicola
GGGTCCCAAAAGTTGGTCCCCAATACTGGGGATTGGGGGGGTCGGTCCCCCAAGGCCCCCCTGGATCCGTCGCTGATTTCAATCACTAAAACTTATCAAAAACATAAAAAGCCCATGGTAGCTAGATCTAGATCTAGTGTGATAATTAATCGAGAATGTATAGAGGGGTGTAGGTAAATTGCAGCATCAGTTTAATAGGGTGTGAAATTGGTACCTGTTGTGGAAGGTTCGAATGCGCTAGTCTTCTATGGGTTACAGTTTGTATTAAGGTGATGGCTGACGACATGCAAATGGCACATGTTGTAGAAAACGGATGTCAGTCTGCAGTGACTGGGATCATAGCATGTTAGGAGTAAGCACATAAACGATAGATCCACCCTGGATTAAATAACCCATAGAGAGTGCCACTCAAAGTTACTTAGCAAAAAATTGCAGATTAGTTGTAATTTTCTTCGTTTTGACCGTATCCAAGCATCATGTCATGTTCACCATTCATGCCAGACCTGATTTTACACCTCGGTGTGTTGTGGGATACACCACAGAAAGTAACATTAACATCCTGGGACCCAACCTGAGTGCACATTATGTTTCAATGCTAGTATTCAGCTTAGAATGATCCAACGCTATTAAAACGTTTGAATTCATCAGCTCACCAACAAACACAGAGACAAGTGTACAAAGTTGAGTTGTCCAGACAATTTAAAAGTAGGCAGACCGAGAAATAGAGAAAGGAGGGAGAAAAAGAACCTACAGATACACAAGATGGAGCATAAAAGTTCAACTATTTAGTCTAAGGAGCTCAGTAGCACGTTTAGTTTTACATGCAGTGCTATTCTACATGCAGTGCTATTCTACATGCTTATCTACAGTATAATGCTCATGTACCTGTACGTTGAAACTGGCAACAATTACCTGTCGTGTAAATAAAGAACATTCTACTGGACGAGATCCAAGACGATCTGTTATAATCCGCCAGATCTGTGAAGGCCTCATGTATCAATAAATAAGTTAATAACTCTTTATATAAGGGTGGGTTGCCCAGTTAAAATTAAGATCTGAAATTACCTGTTCATTCTGAAGTTCTCCTGTAGGAATGCAGACTTTTTTTTTAGTTTCAGTTTTCCAAATTATTTGACAGAAAACTATTTTGGAAAAACAACTTTGTACATTCAAATATCAGGGATCAGGGATGCGACCGATCCACCCGATTAAGGGATTTTTCATTTATTCAAGAATTTATTCAAATTGATACATCTTGTGAGTCCGGTAGCCTAGCAGTTAACACGGGCCATCGCATTGAGATGTGTCGCAGTACATCCTGGCCTCAAGTGAAAACTGACACCGGAAGAAAATAGAGGCGCAGAGAGCGCTACTACTTTGACAACATCCAAGTCAAATCACCTCAAAGAGAGGTTCGATAACGCAAAGGTTGGGTGAGTTCCCAGCCTAGGTAAACAGCTGGTGAAATCTAAATAGTTCATCAGGCAGAAAAAATAACACATTTAGGAACCAGTTTCCCAAGTCTCGAGAGAGATATTTCGTTGTGTATTGTACGACAAAAAAGGGAAATGCCACAACACAGAGCTCAAAATTCAACCTATGATAGAGTTAATAGCCTATTCTCGGATTGGGTATTGAAATTGACAATATGCTACAAAATTTAACGTTTGCAGTGGCTGGAAAGATGCGCGCTTGAAAGCGTACATCACATGGCGAATGCACACAAAAGCACACCGGTTTCCATGTATGATCATACAGACATATTTTGGCAACATGCCTTTAGTGAAAAAGCCGAAAAGGATCACATTTTAGGAGACACTGTGTCATCATTTGTGTCATGTCTTGTCATTGTAAGGAAAATACATGAGATAGAAATGATCTTTTCTGTAGGTTAATATGCTGTCTGCCTTGGTGGGGTTAATGTTATGTACATGAAACAAGAAAGCACTTGGATTTGTCTTCAAGCATTTTTCATTAAGCATTTGACTATTTTGTACGTTCCACGTTTATTAATTTATGTTCATTTCACGTGGTATTTTAAAATGGCACATTGAGCAGATTGGCAAGGATTATCATCATTAAGTTAGTAAAATTACAAGCTGACATTGTTAATATCATGTGTGTTTAAAGCTAAACTTTTGCATTTTGAAATTACTTGCGTTCATAATCGTTACAACTGATTTATGTTGAAAAGGGGACCGAGCAGTGGTGTCAAAGTAACTGCCCATATGCCTTTGAAAGAGTACTATTACTGATAATTTTGAATGCACTGCGATAAAGTGTCAAACGTAAAATGTGTGGTTTGAGAATCTTTGCTTCAAAGTTGCCGCCCAAATGGGCAGCACTTTTCGACACCACTGCGGGACCCAAACGTACTGAATGCTATGATGATACATTGTACAGGTTCGTACAGAACTAAAAGATTGCATGAAGAATCGTAATAATTGTATGAATAGATGACAATACTGTCCTTGCACCATATTACGATCTACCTAACCGTTTGTATGCCACGGGCTGCTGTCCTGTCTTTGAACTAGCAACGAACGATATTATTTATTTTGTATACCAAAGTAGGCAAATTTGCCAAGTCAGGCAGAGGAAGTTAGAGCATTATCAATAGCAAATCTTGATGCCTAAAATTATTCATTTTCGCGTTTTATCACTCAGTTAAGTCATTTTTAGTCAATACTCTCATTTATTTTACTAAAAATATAATGACAATCTTGGTAAATTTGTCTAATTAGGCAGGTAGGTTGGAGGGGAAATAGACAAGAAAAACCTCAAAGGGACATATTCCCGAAGTTACGAAATCTGTAATAAAATTTCCAGGGGGACACCAAAGACATCATCAGTAACTTTTCCCCGTTGGTATTGATTCATCAGCTAAATACAACTAAATACTGCTGTCTGCGAAATGAGTTTTAATTTAAACGTAAAAGGGTTAGGTACATACTGGCATACCTTATGTGTAAAGAGAGCCAAACAATACACTTTGCACCTTACACTGTACAATGCGTGTACGGAATACACAATGCACAAGGTGTTCATGTACTGATGTATACTGTATTATGTGTTATTCACTGAGAGGAACCGTGTTACTGAGATGAAGACAGTTGTGAAAGGAATAGACAGAATGAAGAAGTTATGTGAGGATTTATGCGAGAATAATTAATCAGAAACGTAAGTTTTTTGCATTTTGCACTGTCCGATATTCTACAACAAGATTAGCAGAAGTCAGTAATTACAAAAATCGGACGAAATGTATTTGAAAGATTCATTTCATTTCATTCATTTATTGAACCAAAGTAGGCAACTTCTCGTTTTTCCAGATGGACCATGCATGCACAAGCCTGCCAAAACTTAACAAAAATTTCATTGTCTCTGTGACTGTACACTATCATGATGGTGTTAAAATTGGTGGCATCACTTTGAAACTTCGAGTTGTTTTGAAGGTCAGCGCATTTATTTAGAGGTCACTTTAAATTAAATCAATGAAATTTCAACAAGGCAATGGCAATTTCAACGAGAAAGATGACCTGTCGGTGCACAGACCCTCATTCTCTATTTAGTCTGACTTCACAGAATTGTCTGAAATGGCCAGAAATGCATTTTCCCCAGTTAAAGTGGGGGCGGGGGCGGTCCTTGTAAACTTTTTCACAGAATTGTCTGAAATGCTCAAAAATGCATTTTCCCCAGTCCGGAATGGGGGGAGGGGGGAGGTCCTGGTCAACTTTTCTGCAGTGGCTGCCAGGAACACAAATCTAGTTTCTCTTGAATACATAGACCCCCATTGCCAATAGGATGAAGATGAATGGAAAGGTTGAAAATGGTGAAAGACCCTGAAGGTTTTTTGGAAGAAGCACATAGTTTCGCATGATACTTTTGTTCTGTAAACAAAACATTGTGGCTGCAAGTTCACCCATGTTTGAATGTGACGTAATATAGGATGATTCCAGAAGTTTATCATCGCGTCATTGGTTTACAAAACAAACGAGCAGCGTGTCATCATGGTAGCATGTTGACATGGAAGCAGATAGTTGTTTCGAAGTCATATTATCGAAAACGCAGAACAATTGTTCATCCTCATGCCTAATGGCAATGAGGGTCTATGTATTGGAGGAAAACTAGGTTTGTGTTCTGGGCCGCCATTGCCATATGGCACGAGGGTTAGTGATCCGTCTGGTCACCTTTCTCTTTATGACCACTATCCGTTAAAATCATTGGCGAAGAAATAATGTATTGCGTGATTGAACTATCAGTACCTCACACAAGAGCACACCTGTAAATAGACCTTGGACTGACCTTGACCCATTACCTTTCTGTTTCAAACGATAAACATAATGTATACCGCAATGAACTGTGAAAGTACTTAGTGACCTTGTGTAGTGACCTTCATGTACAGGGTAATGACGCAGCCTGTACTGATTACCTTGAGGTTTAAGGTAATGAAGCACACTGTACTGATTACCTTGAGATAGGGTAATGAAGCAACCTGAACCGAGTACATTGATGTATCGGGTAACGAAGCAGGTTGCACTGATTAATTGAGGTCTGCAGGATAATGCTGCAGACTGTACCGAGCTTCTTCGGGTTTGGAGTAATAAAGCAGCCTGTACTGACTACCTTAAGGTACAGGATAACGAAGCACTCTGTACTGAGTACCTTGAGGTAAAGGGTAATGAAGCAGACTGTATCGGGCACCTTCAGGTACACGGATCATGCAGAGAGTCTACATCATGTAGAACTACAAATCTTTTTTCCTGCACGAAGCTCACATTGTCTGCAGGTCGACACTGATGCCTGAATGCTGGAGTACATAGAGATTAGGGCTGGGACGATCAATCGGATCTCCGAATATTTGATCGTTGATACAAAAAATCGCGATGATCCATGATATCTGTTGTGATCGGATCATCCTCCTTACGTAGTTATATGGCTTTTAATGTTGAAATTTATATTTACTGATCATAATTACAGTGGCATACAGTAACAATTGTTTCTAGAATAATTAGTATCAGTATTAGGAATCCATATCATAGAGATATCAGACATAAATATTAACTGTAATATATCTAGTCACTATCGTCTAGTATTGTCAAGCTTACACACTACATTCTGAGTCATTTTCTGTTATTTACAGGCAATTTGTACTTATTTTAATCATTTCCGAATATCCGGATATTTGATCGATGTTAGCAGCGCGGTCATCGATTACAACTTTGATCCGATCTCCGAGCCCTAATAGAGATAGAGCCTTGTACATTGGGTAGTTTGTAAATGTAGAAATTTCGTTTAATTTGAATGCGTTAAATTAAGACAACTTCAATGGACACTGTCATAGTGGTGTGGCGGCTGAGTGGTTAGAGCCTAAGGTTGAAATCTCCGAATTTGCCATTTGTCGCCTTATGTGTAACATCTTGGGCAAGTCAACAAATCCATCCACAGTACACACACACACACAACTCCACAATATTAAATCCTCACTTCTCTTTGCACCACACTGAATGCTGAGTGCGTACGGTCTGTAGCCGACTCCGACTGACTGGTTGGTTGGTGTGTAGTATGTACAGGCTGTTCCGATCACTGTGTTCAGATGGTGGAGGAGGTGCGTGTATGTGTGCACTAGTGTGTGGAGGTTATTGCTCGAACCTTAGTTCATTGTTCTCCCCTTTATAACTCAAATGGATTACAATCCGGTGTAATAAATAGAGGTTAATTGAATGACAGTTGTAGGTAAGAAATATCAAGTTTTATTTAATTTGTTGTCCATAAATTAACGTAATGTTTTATGTCAATGAATCGGATCCACTGCTGCTTGGTTTGTACAGTTTATAAGTGAAATATACAGCGAGTCTGACGCGTGAACATGATTTGATTACTTCAGATAATGTGAAAAAAAATTCTGTTAATCAAATAAACACGGAATATCAAAGTTGTACTTATTCTCAGCTGTTTCGTTGTTGGTCGCAAACATGCAACTTTTATAAATGAGGCGCTTTTGACGGTGTCGTTTAATGGCTATTTGGAAATATGGAAGTATTTCTCTCAGAAAAGTTCGGATTTTAGTACTAAACGTCGAGCAAAATTAAATCAAAAGCAGCAGTTATGATGAGACGCATTTAAGTTTATAGCTGAGCATCACATTTAATGTGAAACGTCTTATTGACTTATTATATAATTAATTTTCGATGAAACTTTTTTGTATAAGAATACCTTACTTAATGAGGAAAGAACGTTTGATTTTGAAGGAAATTGGCAATTTAATAACATTACATTTCGAATTGTGATTTTCGACGAACAACGTAAAATATGTAAGCTATTTCTTTAGTTATTTTGGTGCCCAGCTATTCAGCGGAATGGAATTTGCTTCTGAGGAAAACAAGTGAAGAGCACATTTTTCCGTGTTGTGTAATCTAACTTAGGGTTTTGATGAGTAGCTGATGATAAAGCTTTGCAGGTTTTTGTGTGTTGTGTATTTGTATTGAAGAACTTCTAGGAACACAGGGTTGATTTCTAGGTGAAATTAGTAAAGGTTTTGGCCCCAATATACTCACAAAATAACTTGAGAAATACCATGGAGATTACTGTCGTCAGTGGTAATTGCGCATCGGTAATCTTTCGTGATTGCTGGAACAGAGTAACAAGTAAGCGCAAGCACGCACATGACGAAGTTTCCGTAAGCTGGAACTATTCCTTAATACGAACACACAGACACACACAGACACACACTCACACACACACACACGCTCACACACACACACACACACACACACACACACACACTTACACAATCCGTTTTCTATGATTAATAACCTTCTTAGCAATAATCCTGAGCCAATTTTGCAACTTTGTCGTCTTGGGTAGATCCTCGTACGCCGTCTTTTGTTTCAGTTTCAGTATGTGTAAGGTCACACTGACCTTCTGGTTTATGGTTACTGTTTTGTAATGGGACTAAAGTTACCTTCATTACCTAGGAGTATTTTCTGGATTGGAACATACCTGGGCAACTACAGGAAATGGGGTCACGCATTTTATTCCTACAGATTTATGGGGGTGTTAAGGTCAATGGTAATCGTACCTGTTTCAAAAGAGAAACTTCTCTTTACACGTCTTACTTTTTGGCAATTTGAGAAATCATTAAACAAACACTTGTGCCTTTATTTCTGGCCAACCAAGTTCAATCTTTATTGAATAGTAAAGTATATTATTAGCAGGTACTGTTTGTGAAGCAGGGTGTTGATACTGCAACGTGTTGTGTTGTGTGTTGTTGCAGCTGGGTTATTTTTAGTCGGATCCTTTCGCTGAATACCGTCCGATGAATACGATACATTGAGGATGAACAGATAGACGGACGGTATGCCAGGTGAAGGTGATAGAAGCTATGCGTTACTACAGTGTACTTCCATGTGCGTGGCCAATAAAACCGAAAAACTGATGGCAATTACGTTTCTAGACTCAATAAACTCGGCAAAAAAAAAAAAAAATAACGGCAAGTACATTTTCGAAACGATCACAAGTTCAAAGTGAGAGGATAAAAATGAAACCTAAAATGTACAGTCAATATTGACCCGAACTGATGGTAATTGAGTGTCTTTGTGAAAATGGGTTCAACAGTAGCGAGACGTTTGAAAGTCTGATACCATTTGAACTGGTCGCTTGTTGAGCCGAATGCCCGATAGAGGGCATTGCGGCTCTGTATTGACGAGATGGATCCTTTGTTTCCTGGGCAGCCATTATAGTTTTCTTATGTAATAGGAAGCGTCACATGACAGGCAACATGGTGGCGTGAGGCTTGTACACCGATAGCTTTTCTCTAGTTTAACAAGGTTTCAACAATGATCTTACAAGATATGAGTTGAAACGACAGGTTGCAACTATGCTCGCTGCTATCTCGGTCCTAAAAACGGAAGGTTTTTTTTCTGAAAAATTGGGATGAGTTGAAACAATTTATGAGCACGTACGAAACTTAGGGGGTTACTCAAATGGTCATGACCTGAAATTGCATAATTAAGTATTTATGTTAGATAGATATATGTATCAGTAGGTAGTTCTTGTAGCTACAGTAGAGTTTCATGTCCATTCAGTAGTCTAGTTGCCACAAGTAGGTCTAGTAACTAGTCATGTGTAATCATGGTAATTAGTCCGAAATACCCTATAACCTGACAGGTAATACATCAGCTCTGACTAAACTGATGCACATGCACAAGTAAAAACACGTGCAATTTCCTGTTTAATTTGTTTACAATGTGCTGTGGGGATTGACAAGATGGCGGTAGAGACTGGGCCTTCGTTGAAAGATATGCCTATGAAAGATTCATGATGATCTCAGACTGATTGTAGACTGCTTGCAGTATTTAAAATGAACAAGCGTGTAGCATTAACGAAAATTAAAGAGAACTGATCAGAAATTTGCATTTGCATTTGTATTTAACAAGTAGCCATTCATGATCTAATACTGATACCAATGTACACAGAACTTTAAACTTTGCAGACAGTAAACAAAGTGCACAGATGCGGTGTAATAATGTTTCATTTGAACTTGGTTCAGGAACAACTTATCATTTTACCTCGGCTTTAATTCCGTTTGAACCACTTGTGTTTTACACACAGACCAGATGTGAGCTCCATAAAGCAGGGAAACATCTCAGCAATTTATGTACTAGTAGCTGTGTATCTGCTGCCCACGCAACTCGGTTACTTTGCTTTACTTTTCTCTTTGTTTATATTTTTCACTTTACGTCATCACAGTCGGTGATGAGTAACTGTTTCGTTCATGTCTGTCTAATGTTGCGAATATCCCGGGTGAAGACTTTTGATATCGCTCACTCATTTTGGTTTGTTACCAACGTATTGATTTAACTTAATGTCATTTTAGAACTAGATCCGGCTGATGAAAAGTGTCTTAAAACCGACCAAAAGCGATAAGATTTCGTACTGTTACACACTTTTTGTCTTTTCGAATTAAGAGGTGTTTAGAATATTAAAATCCCTTCGTGAAAACTTAGAATGGGATTTAGCAAAGAAACGTCAATCTGGAAGATCAGAGTGTTTCCGTGCAATTCGTAACGTTATTTGGCGATTTCCCGAATTGCATGAAACGAACTTGTGTCGGAACTAAAGTAATACGATTGCACCGAACCTAAAGTTTCAATCATGAAGCTGACGCAAATGAAGGCTTAAAACACTTTTCGTTAACTACGTGTTACAGCTGTTGTGTTGATTATACGAAATATTTACAAAAGTTCTTTGTAGTTGATGAATAATGCGATCTTTGTATCGCCGTTTAAGGCAAAAAGTCAGATAACACGGCAGCACATTTCATAAATAGTATGTTATTGATGATATTGTGTAAATCTGCTAAAAACGTTTGCTTTATGTCCCTTGGATGGTAATAATATTATAAGTATAGTAGTAACGATAAATGGCTTGTTGTTGGTAAATAACACATCTTACTAGATCACTGAAGTTAAGCAATCGCGAGCACTTGGACAGGTAATCATCCAGTGGAAAGTAGCCATGCAAGCAAACCGAGCATGCCCATTGTCCAAAATAGGAGTAGCAATGGCTCCGTGAATGGTAGTCCGCTGGCCCCAGAGTAAGTGACTTCAACGGTTGCCACAAAAAGGAGAAAGCCATGTAGGTTTTCTCAGTAACATCCTTGAGTTAAATCCAGTGATGACATAAGTTAGGGAGAATGTGTCATCGTAAATAACCTTATTATTAACATGGATAAATAAAAAAATGCTAATGATTTCATGCTGGACATTTAGCAAGTGATTTTGTATTGCTATACCCGGATACCATTGAAATGGAATATGTAGAACCTATTATTTCGTTCCCGATGGTGTTGCAGTTGGTAATTAGCCTCAACACAAGTGAACTGGATGATACACCGTATACGACAGTGTAAAATTCAGTTTTATCTGACATGTATGAAATGGAAGAATACCAGATAACTGCTCGAGAGGGCGTGAGTTCAATGTTAGCTGTGAACTTTCAAACTGAAGTTTGATTACTGAATTGAACCATAGACTCGTATTCCGGTTTAGCATGCTACAGCTTTGCCAAAAATCCTATGTGCAATGGTTACATACCTAACCTACCAGATATTGTGATGGATCTTTAATTTCAAACTGAATGCCGGATACTGGACGCATTTTTGGAGCCTGAATAAATGTTGCAGCAGGTAAACATGCTTCGATGATCCAATGGCAATTTTTTTTACGATTTGCCTGACCCGTAAAACTGCCGTGATCACTGGTTCCGGATTCGTGAAAAGGCAAGGGTGATAGGTAAAGGTCAAGGCTAAAATAACAGATCATTGGATTGGCATTTGACTGTATTGATGGGCTCAGAACCAAGTAATAACCATTGTATTTATTTATAATAATACACACGGCTCAGTGAAATGATTAAGCAAATACCCAGCATTACTGAAAAGTGAGAGGTGGGTATTGTGGGGCTGGGTTCACTTATAAATAAAGGTTAAAAACACCACAGCTGTACACATATGTAAGAGTCACCTTATTATCATGGGGGTTACTCATTGTGAGGTCACAGCATGAAGTTTTCTTTCTTGGTAACGCACTTTGTAAACCGTATTACTCGTATGTCTACCTTGGACCTCTTCTAATTTTAGATTCACTTCTTATAATGAAGTGAACCTCAAAGGGTGATGCAAAAAAACAAAGTTTTGACAGAACATTAATGTATTTTAATAAACACGTTATTTTTTCGTGGTAGCGCTAGACCAACATGTTGATTGTCGTAAAGGAAAAACCCACTAGGTTTTACGGAGCCAGCCATTAAGTTCCAGCACATCCCCTTCAGCCCCAGCTACACAGATTTAAAATGGCATTACTAACTGACCGAACCATAGACAGAAATGATATTGAACATGCAAACCAAAATATTCTCGGTCCGAGTGCTCATGTCGGGTCGAAATAAGGGAAATAATGTACATCTATTTGATAATTTTAGTTTAAATATTAGTGTTTTGGTATAAAAGAAGAACCCACCCCATTATAAAATGGCCTAGGCTCCAGGAGCACAATTTAGACAGAAAAAGTAAACCTTGTGTACCTCCGCCAAAGGCCTGGATGATCCGTAACATATGACTCAGTGGTCGCTTCTAATCCATAAAAAAGTTCTCGCCGTAGGTGTTGTTTCTAAAGGTAATTTATTGTTAATCTAGTGTTTATATGTAAATAGCTGATGTGGAAGGTTTTCCCAACAGGACGTACTGACCCATCACATCAAGACTACGGCCATTAGGAAATTTTTATTTCATTTGCTGGATTAACGTGTTAGGTTAAATTGTTGTGCATTTTTGGTCAATCTATACATGCATGTTGATATCTATAAAATTCCCAAAGCTTTGCACACGATAATACGCTATTGTTTTACATGCCCATTATCGGACCAAAATTTCATTGTCGGACCTAGGGGGCGTAGGAGGCGACCCCCCGATACGGCCTTTTTTTTCATTTTTTTTGCAGATTTTCCCGAATTTTGGGTGAAAATAGGGCGGAAATAAAGTTACCTCCCCCCCCCCCACGGCCCAGGCGCTCCTCTGTACGGGAAATCCTGGATTTGCCAATGACGCCGTTATTGTTGGTACATCGATACTTAATTTCAAGATTTAAAAAACAGTCAGTTCGTATAACAGTGAATTAGCCTTGATTAGTTAATAAGTTTACAACCAACTGACATACATTTGATGTCAACATTTTGAAGAGACTCTGTTATGTTATTTTAAATGGAAGTCATAACGCATGGGTGGTGCTTGGTGAAGTCTTCGAAGAACTCTGTTACATTTGGTTAAAATCATTCTACAGCCCAGTTATAGTTAATAACTGGAAATTTATGTGTGTTTGTAAATAGTGACTGGCTACACTTTACTACACAAATATAACCGAAAGATAGACACCAGAGCATTCCGGTTTCTAAACACGTATATCTCTGGTATTTGTGGCCGTGTATAAAAAAGTTCAGTGTTAATGAATGGTGAATATGACAAATGAAGTATCCAGGGTGCGCTGATGTATACTGTATACTGAATGTACTGTGGAGAGTTAAATGGACATTGGGTGTTACATCAGTACAAAAACGTAACTGTTAAATCATACTAGTAACCAATTTATTTTTAAACGTCAAATGAAAGTTCAATAAGGTACTTTTTCCAAAGGCATTTTGCAGAAATCTAGCATTGATTGCACTTGCATACGGCGTCGCATAATTTCTAGATCTGCCGCCCAAGTCTTGTTTAGAAGAACATAAGATAAGCTTTGAAGTTTTGAGTGTCAAAATTAATCGTTAATTAATCGAGGCAGGATTTCTACATTGGATGTCAACATGGAGAGGTTTGAATGGTAAATTTCACTTTCAAATAACAAATGAAGTAAAGTTATAGTTTGCATGTGCACTAGTCTTGAAAGCATAGTATAATGTACTAAGTACATACATGTAATGTAAAATGGATTCAGGAAGATACCAAATAACACTACGAATGAGAGTCATTCTGGAAGACGTAACAGTCTGAAATGCGACCCTGACTCGGTTGCGCACCTTAGTGTAGAATCCAGTACTGACGCGTCGATTGGTGAATTAAATAATCAGAGTCATTCTGGAAGACGTTGTAACAGTCTGAAATGTGACCCTGACTCGGTTGCGCACCTTAGTGTAGAATCCAGTACCAATGCATCGATTGATGAATTAAATAATTAGGATAATCGATTCTAAAGGTTATCATTGGATTATTGGCACTAATTAATTTAGGTGCACATTTACATTAAATTTGATATATTTTTAAATGAATTCAGTGAATAATTTTTGTCTTCATTAAGATTTACAAATGGAAGTGAAGCATGCTGGAAATTCACATTGTTGGTTCAATGGAAACATCAAGGATGTAATGTAAAATTTGTACCAGTCCCTTTAAATATGGTGTAACAAATTTTTGGGGGTAATCCTTCACATATCTGTATAATTTTACCATACAAAGTAAATCTGATGATGAATCAGATAATCTATCAATTTTAGTGGTTCAATGATCCATGACAGCTTTAGGCCAATGACCCACCTCTACTTTAGTGTGGAGCACTCCTGAGGCATTGCTGGGGAGCGCGCTTCCGAGACAGCGCGCTCCCTATCCTGGTACAACGTGTATTTAATACTTTAAGTTGGTTGCATGCAGTCAGCATGTATGAAGCCACGTGGTTTGTTGACAAGGATAAATTTGGTGATATGTATTCCGGACCGTGTCATCTGCAAACCACATAACAGACTCGACAAGGTAACCTCGTCCACTTTTGCGTCCAAGTTCGGTGCGACATTGATTGAACGAATTGTCCAGGGTTAGTTTATGTCGCAAAAGAAGGGAAAAAAATGAAAATAAGAATATTAACACACTCGTTTCAGACGTTTGTGAATGGAAATTTAAGTAGCCTTGTGGAGTTATTTTCATCATTGAAATATAAACTACATAACCAAAGAGAATTGGAAAGAATGATGTAGTGGAATCATTTGTCATTTTTTGGAGTTGGGTTTGTGGATTTTGTACATAAGCTTGACAGATTTTTTGGAGTTGGGTTTGTGGATTTTGTACATAAGCTTGCATCTGGCTGTATTAATCGTATCTTTCTACTTTTACATTTTTTGTCTTAATAAATTAAAATGGGACTTTGGCAAGGGTAACTCATACCTGACTGGTAGTGTTAAACAAGTTCACAAAAGGGTTAGTACTTGAAGTCAAAGTACACGTAGCTATTTTGTTGAAGAGCAAGTAGAGCCAAAGTGTTATGGCGATGATATGTCTGTCAATGAGAAACTTATATTTATCTTTCTGAACTAGTTTCCAGGAATGGTTCAGCCTCGAAGCTTTAGAAATATTCGACCCAATGGATACGTATTAAAAAGCAACCACCAGATGCAATCCCGAACAAAAACTATTTTAATGGAGTAATGATTGCAATGTTGCAAAACTTCATTGAATTATGCACCAAAACTGAGTAACTTGACCATTCATGGGTAATAAATGTCCAGAAGGAGGAGACAAATTGCGATACACACATTCTGATCAGGTTTCAAAAGAGGAGTCTTCTGCAAAGATAGCATCCTTATGTGTAAAGTAGGGGTTCTCAATTTCTTATTGAACCGTTTTTTAAATTCTTTGCCTGTTTACAGTGATACTGCAGTGAACACTTTATGTTGTTTAGGAGAATAATTGCACAGTACTATAGAGCAGAAGGAGGTTTCGTTCATGGCAAGAGATGTGGGTTGCTCGGAGAGAGGGTGGTGTGGAGAGAGTTGTGGGTGCCAAGATCCGTATAATTGTGCCAGATTTTGTCATTCTTTTCCAGATAAATTATCAGATTATTGTTCTAGGAAGTATACAAAAATCGGATATCATAAATCATAAAGCCAAGAACCACCTGGTTGCAGATTTAAAATTTCTGATGCATCTTAGTAAATTAGTCGTACGCTAGAGTGTACGATTTCGTATCTGATTTGATGCGAAAATCCAAAAGGCACGGTGTCAATGGGCACAATTGCTTGGATTTAAATGATCGAAACTTTCGAAAATGTTCAAAAGACGAGGAAACTGCGATTCCATGATTTCGTGTTGAATGGGGTAGTTCACGATGAATTTTTGGTTATGGCCAATACTGATCAGTTAATTTTAATTAATTTTTGAAGCTTTGCTATAGTGTAAAGTAAGTTTCCTCAAACTTGGTTGAGGTTGTCCAGATATATAAACAATTCAATGGCTGAAGTCCATCAGTTAGAACATAGTTTCACACTAACAGAGATGCTTAATTCACCTTTGAGACTGAGAGCTAAGATTGAAAGCAAACTTGGAGTAAATTAAAAGCTCATGCGCCTGAAAGATAATACAATATTTTAACCAAACTCCGATCACAAAAATCAATAATCATTGGTTTGCATTCTCAGGTGGAATGTTAGGATTCTTCATTACAATTATAATTTAGTCGAAGGCTACGTGTTACCTTAAGAAGTGCGTTTTCTGACGCGTTTCCGAATGAGTACTCTGATGCACTTTATGATTTCTTACGTATGTTTGCAAGCGCTTTTTACGATGTGAGGGAAGTTATCAGGATACCTTAAACCCATCACTTCATTGCCTGGCTAGGCACCAATAAGGAAAAGAAAAACGACATTTTTCAACAATGTAAACCGAGAAAAAGAAATAAGCAGTCGTTATTTACATACACAGTTTGGTTCTGACATTCGTTTCTGCTGCGCCCTATTTCTGTGGTACAAAATGTTATTTTAATTTGCATTCAAGAGGATGACCTGTACAAAATACGTTGCATTGCTACATTTGAGGAGTAGATTGGTACAGATCACCGCTTCATGCCCTTCACGAATTCCTGGCACAGGTTCCAGATTTTCGATATTTTGGTGGTTTATCAAGAAGATGATACAGGAGGAATTTTCCGATGATCAACGCACCTTCATTATTCAGTTCTTATTTATCTACACCTGCCCATCAGAGAATGTGAGGTGCAAGAGAGGGCAAAGCATCATTTATTACTGGAATAGTGTCGATGGTGAATGACCTAATTATTTGACTTACTTAATCCAGAAGATATGCCTTAATGCTGTGTCGGAAAATACTACATTAGTGTTTTTATAAAATAATAAACACATAAACATGTAACGAATTCTTAAATTATAGGTCATAAATCAAGGTCAGGACAAAATATCGTTACAAGGGTCATGCAAAAGTCAGTTTAAGTGCAGATATCTTTAGGTGCAGATTTTCTTTTCCAATCATAGGCTGGATTCTAGAGCTTCTGTTATTGTTACAAATTAAACGTTACAGCAGAGAAAATACAACAGGGTTCCGATGACCTTAATTTTGACCTTAACTTCCTTACTAGTGACCTCATTGCGGTCCTGAAAACTAGTACCGAGAACCTGGTAGTTTTATATATGAGGTAAACAGTGTAAAGTACTGGGAGCGTATATCGTGTGTGCACAGATGTGTCGGCCGAAAATAAACCTATTTTCAACGCTTAGTGCTTCTTAACGTGTAAGGCCAAAGTATCTTGTTTCTTAGATTTTGAATTGAACAAGTGGCAAATTTGTCATGTTAGTGAGGTAGAGCGGGAAATATTAAAACTTGTTAATGTTTATTGTAAGTTGTATAGTACAGTGATGGGTCCTTACATGGACGAATGCAGTTATCAAATTTAGTTGCATTTGGTTTGTTACGTTCGATACTCATTTTACGCATCTGTTCACATGTGTTCGATAGTTTAGTGACCAAAACGCTTTCTCATTACGTTTATGTTTCTTTCTCCGCTTTCTTACTAGTATTCAGAGGTGTATTTTATATTCCTGCTTTTGCCGAAAAACCTTTACTGTTTTGTATGTTGCGAGTCATGAATATCGAACAATGACCAGGCTCCCAAGAGAGATGTTTTTCGGATCGTCACTGAAAAAATTGTCGGTATAACGTAATCTCGAAGAAAAAACTTGTAAAACGTGTGGCCTAAAGCCTGCATAGCCTGCAGTACAACCTGAATGCTACTGAATGCCTGCCAACATAAAGACGATGATTGCATCTTCTTCAGCCTTGTGCTGGATTAATCATAGACAGAGAACAGGAGAGACTGAGTGCACAGTGCACTCAGAGGATCTAACCATGGGTGGATGTGTATGTGTGTGATAGGCAGATTCAATGAAAATGGATTTGTAATTTTATTGTAGAATAATTCAGGATTACTTATCAGGTCTTTAACAAGGTAAGAATAATTGGCTGTTACGATCCCGGGTAAATGTTTCTATTGTTGCATTACTTAAAAAAGTATTATAGAGAATTGGTAACTGTCTGTTTTTCAAAAGTAAATGTGGCATCAGCAGGGTAATGTGAATATTGGACTGGATGTTTGTATGTCTACTTGTCTCTCCGTCAAAAAAGAATAGCCAGTATTTGTGGAATTTCAAAGGATGTGGTGGTTTCGGGCATGTAGTGTGACAATGTGAGAAAACGTCCATTTTAAGAGGCTAAGCTGTTCATGAAAAACGTAGTTCTACAGCAAAACTAACATTGGGATTTTGATCATTACTTTAAAAGGGACGAATGACCAAAGAAACTGCCGTGCTGTCGTTTAGACTGGACAGGCTGTTGTATTCATTAGTTGCATAAAGGATCATTTCTTTCCTTCTCAATGTTACATGTAAATTATGAAAACATTGAAACATCTTTGGAGCGAAGCTTCGACTGGATAGTCATGACAAAATAAAGTGACCGAATTTCAAAAGAGACGCTTGCCTGAGACACTTTCCGACATACTTGGATGCGACGGAAAGTTATCTGTTACTGCAAACAGTGAGAGCAAATGTGTTATCGATTGAAAAGCAAAAAAGTGAAAGTTAGAAGGGCTTCAAAATCATACCAAGGATAATAAACAACTCTTATACCAATATATAAAGTTTCACAGAAATAAATTGTTTTTAATTGGAAGTTCGCAGCGAACGTGCCAACATCGTGCCAGCATCATGTCACTTCTCATTTATTATTTTTTCATTTGTGTTGTGTTTTTACAGTCTTAGTTGGAGTGCACTATTTTCGCAAGATACCGATACGTTTCAGTCGAAAATGCCAAATAATTTCGCATTTGCCTTTTTTTTTTTACAGTATTCGGTACTTCGGACTTGTTAAGTCTAATCCGAATAGAACAGAATTTGATTCGTTCTGGAACAATAGAAGTTCACACAGCGTTGTTGTTAAAGTGAGAGACGTATCTCGGACATCTATTGTTCCAAGAATGATATACAAATTCTAAGCTGCACAGATGGGTTTGTTTATTAAGGTTTAAAACGAAGTGGGTGGGTATCATTCTAATTTCGGCACCAATATCTCGTTAAATCCTTGCCTTATTCGAATCTGGATGCCCGATACTTTTGTTTCTACATGATCTGCCCCTAAGATAATTATCGTGCTAACAGACATAAACAGATTCGTAATTCTCTCGACCGTTTTGCGGAGTTCGGATCAGGATTTCATTAAGTCATGAGTTTCTTCATCCTACGAAACGAAAAAAAGCAAAAGAGATAACATCCTAGTGTTGCTGTAAGTCAGGCGAACTGAGTGGATTTCAACACAGGCTCAACACAGAGCACATGTGAGAGGTATTTATGTAAGACTGAAGTATGGTAGGGCTACATGCTGTTTGTGTAGCTGTTTGCAGAGGTGTATGTATGAATACATGGAGGTAAGTACAATGTGTTCTGTTGATACCCTGTCGTGCAGGAATTTTCTGTTGTCTGAAGGCAACATAAAACACTTAGACATTCGTCTCGTTAAACTCAATTGTAATAAGACATTTCAAATTTTTGTGTCAGGATTTCAGGAAGTTTGTATATTTGATCACCAAGGTAAACGCATTAAATCATTTTGTAGTGAATACTACTACCTTACATATTCCTACACCAATACAAGAGCATTTTGTATTGGTTTCACTTCATTTCGGTACACGACTTTTCGTCGAAAGCACTTTCGTCCAACGACAGTATGGGGAACAACAATTGGTTGAAAACCATTATGGCAGAATCTACTTTTTTGTACAAAAACATAAGAAAGTCCTGAATTTAATTGTCAACACCATTGTCATTAAACATAATGTCTATTTTGTCATCATAGCATAAAATTAAAATGCAATTGTTTTAAAACATATTTTACTTCATTAAAATGTACTTCCCTTATTTTGCACCATATTTGATCAAATAATGCCTAAAATTGATCAAAATTATTCTTTGTTAATTGATGTACAGTTTCTGTCAATTTGATCACTGTCAAGAGGAAAAGAAGGAGAATGTTAAAAGTGTGCACATGCTTCCATTAGACCATTTTGAGGATACACTGTCAAACAATTCTACCAATTTTCCTTTCTACCAAAATATTTTTGACAATATTTCAAGTCAACAAAGAAATCTTTCGACGAAAGTGGATTCGACAAAAAGTCGTAGACCCTTTATTTATTTGATTCCTGAACTACGCACCACTATGTTACACTAGTTATTAACAGCAGATGGTTACTCTACATATTTGATTAAGTGGCAATTACAGTTACAAAGAAATGATAACTATTTCCTATGTTGTAACTGTCGTTACAATGAATGAAAGTAATCTGGTTAAGTATCAGTTACAGTGGCGAATATAATAGTGATGACTCCAACCATTTTGCAGTGAGTTGAATGTTTGGAACCATACATAAGAGTTGATATAGATGGAAGAAACTCATCAATTTTGCTCGCATTACAAAAAGTTAAAAAGTGATTCCACAGTCCTTTGGTACTCCTCACTCCTTTCTTTTATTCTGGGGCAGTTTACACTGGAAGGGAGTGTTAACCAGGCAGCCACCTCCTACGTATTTGTGCAAGCTACAGCTGGGGTCGAACTCGGGACCTTCGGTTCTCACGACAGGATCACATGGCTGACATACGTAAGCTGTAATGCATTGTACCTGCCGAAAAGAACTGATCGCTTCCCAGGCGTGGTACGTTTGAATTTTCTGTATAAACCAATCCGAAAAATTTTGGTAGGACGTTAGAATGTTAAGCTGATAATTAGTAAGGATTGGTGCAGACAACCTGAAAGGTTGAGTTATTTAAACCCTCTCAGTGGGAGCTGTTGTTGTACAGCAATGAGCGACGGTAATCTATATTTAACTGTTACATAAGAAATAGTTACATTGATTCATAGCTTAGTATTTTTACGGTGACGTCTAAAATTACGAACTTGCGTAATTCTGCTGCCTAAGCCTGATTTCATTCAGGATATGTGGTCGAGAAGCGTCATCGTTGTCGTTGTCGTTGTTGTTAATTTTGCTTACCTGTCCAATATTCCTACCAAACGTCAAAGGAATTACGATGGATGTATCAAGAAATAATTTAATGCAGGATATTAGTAATTCCGAATATCAGTATTGTTAACTCCTGTAGTATATTTCACTTTGCAAACAATGGACTTCAACGCTGTGTCTTAATTCATTCGAACAACAGAACAACGCGAATCTATTGTTTCGATAGTGAATAGCTTTGGACGAACATGTCATTCTCGCAGGATTGCACTAACCAAAACCCAAAGTCGGAAAAAGGAAAGGACGAGGTAATGCTCAAAAGGATCTAAACTAATTGAAAAGTGTACTTTCAAAAAGTACTAAAAGGTAACTCTTAAATTGTAACCTGAAACCAACAGCTAAAGATCTTTTACAAGTAGAACAATTATACATCAAAGTTATAGAAGCAGGGAAGAGGAAATCAGCTGAAAGTGCTATCGCTTACTTTGTTGTACCCTTTGCTGAATTGCAATGCCCAGAATTACCGACGATGCTATAATTGCTGATGAACTACAGGAAAGTTTAGCCGGAATCCATTGTACACTGATCCACTTACTTCGTTATATGGTTAAAACATACCCAGCTTAAGTATTGCTCTTGTGCTGGCCCCAGTGTTACACCCTGGCGCGGAAAGCCACGTGATTTAACGAAACAATGCGCAACGTCTTAGTTTAGGACGGAAATCAAATCAGAATAGAAGTACAGTTGAGTATCGTTATGGGCTGTGTTGCTTAATGAATGGTTAACAATTTCAATAATTACTTTAAGGATTTTATCCCATTACGCTGGAATCTTTTGCTGTGTAAAGAGTGTACACAGGCATCACCCGATTTGATCACTTTTATCCAAATGTAAACTAAACACAATACCATCATATTACATAATGTACCTTTAATATACTCTTTACAGAGCCCCTCACAATGCCTTACGTAAACGTTATGTAAGCTTTGTGTACTACACACAATAGAATGTCATGCTTAGATTATTTTACTGTCAATGCTTGGTTTATAAGGTTCTGTTTATTTTGCGAGTACTCGAAGGCCATTTCGTGCCATTTGATTGTGGGGTATGTTTGCGTGTGTATTTGTTTCGTATGACTTGGTTTGAAACTTCTTGTATTTTCTAGTATTGTTATATCTTTCTCATCATTTACGTGCATATACATGTAGCTTATGGCCACCGCCTGTATTTACGAATGCAAATGCCGTGAAATGTCGTAACATGAACTTTAGTAAATCATGTCTCAGCATTATTCCATTGATTCTTCCTTCCTTTTTGTTCCCGAACTTTTTCTGTGTACAAGACGAGGTCAAACGGTGCATTGCCTTATGCCACAGGAATGACTTGAATTTTAAATTCCCTGTTACGCATTAAATTGTATAAAAACCATGTCTGTGAAACATTGGGGTCTACCGTGGAATATTTGGCATAATGGCATTTACTGTCAACATATCTTACGTGCAAATGTGCAAGCGAACGGTCCTTGAGAATAATTCTTGATGCGCCTAATATTGATTAATTAATTTGTACTGGAATGGTGGCTGGTATGTAGCTAATTTTAAATTGTCCAGAACTATTGGTTCATGATAATATTGACGTTTAAAAGTTTTAATGAATATACTTCCCAGAAAGAATTATCGTATGAAGTTACTTCCTCCACTGCACTGAAATTTGAAAATAAATGCCACGTTACATCGAAGTCATGGCGTTGGTGGCAAAATATTGCAACATCGAAGTTTAAAACATATCGTTTCCGTTTTGCGTTGCATAATGGGTTTTCATTTTTCTATACCAGATTTTCGTTTATTTTGTTTTATTTTATTTTATGTCTTTTATGCAATTTAATCGAATAAAGCGATAAGAAGACATTTAATCATGTTAGTTTACTGAGACAGCTCAGGTCCGATGGACCTAAACAAAAGTCTCTCTTGTAAATGGCATAACACTCACGTTTCAGAGACACCAAAGACGACTTGGATTTCATGCGGAGGGGATTTTTGTGTTCATTGTGTCAGAACTCTACATCGCATTGTTAAACGCCACATCAACATGTAATTCAGGTTTTACTGATGTATATTATGTTAAAAGGTAAATAGAGCTTCACTGATTTGACGTGAAATAAGTTGACAAGTACAGACGTAGTCTTAAATGAAGGTATCGTAAGCCCCCTAATTATAGTACCTGGTGCTGTAATGAATTTGTGAGGGAAACCTTAATTAGAAATATCAGAATACAAAATTGAAGAGATTAGGATCTCAATTAGTTTTATGGAGGTCTTAACTTTAAAAAAATTTCCCAAAAGGTAAATAAATTATTGTTGTTGATGTTACTGTTTTAACGTCACCACAAGGAAAAGGTTTTTTATCAAAAAAATCTTGAGTGCTGTAACCAGAGGGAATACAGTGCACACGGTATTACAGGTGCATAGAAAATATTCAATAACATGTCAAGCGAGAATTATAGCGACAAGTTCTACAAAAAATTTCAGTGACATGGTTGTTTTAAGCATCAATCGATTTTTAGCAATTTTTGTTTTATTCGAATATTTCTCTTAGGCTATAATTTGACATTTAAAAAGAAATGTAATCCAAACAATGTTAATTGTGTGAAAGGCTTTTGTTCCTGAAACTCAAAACGTAAAGTTCTGCGACACAGTTTTAGGACTTTCTGGGGAGAAAACGTAAATCTTGCGTTTACAACTTAAGTCAGTTGCTATAAAGGACACCTGACCTCACACGAAGACTAGGAAAGTATTGGTTTTGTAGTTGTTTGTATTCAGATCACAATACCTGTCTACAACCCATTTAGAGAGAGGACGTCTAGCTATTATACAGTACAAAAATCCATACTTATACGGACAGGATATATTCAAGTAATTACTACAATAAAATATTGTAGTAATTGTTTGGGATCGATCATTTTAAAAGTAAAGAAATCTGGATGGAAAGTGTAGCGTGTGAAAAAGCAAGGTATCATGTCAAATTTAAAACCTTGGTTGTTCATGTACAGATATTTTGATTTATATTGATGGATGCCATAATATAATCGCTATTTGGATATTTATATTTTAAGCCAATTAAGGATGATTAACTACGCCATTTGGATAGGTCTCCTAGTTTACACCTATGTGTAAAGAATTAGCTCTGGTATTTCTAGTGCTTTTGTGGGTAAATGTGTCAGATTTAATAGAAGTCAAAGCAAATTATTTCCACTTGGAATTTGAAAAATAAATAAGGCACATATATATTTATTCAATGTGATTTAAATAGACACTAAAATGTACAAATTATCTTGAATTAAAATTTATTATTATTATTATTATTTCCGTACTTTATTCACTTTATTATTATTTTAAAGTGAAAAATGTTCTATCATAAATGTTGGTTAACTGCGGATACTATACATTGATTACATAAAATATGGGTCAAAATCAGGTATGAATTTTACATGATCATTTTATGACTTTAAATATGTTACCAGTAATCGCGAGCCTTGTGGCCATGTTCACCTAGTTATTTTGGCAACTTTAACAAACAATGTTTTTAAGGATCTCGTTTCTGAGTAGACTTTGTGGGTGAAAAGTCAACACGGTTTAACATATCTTCATGGCCACATCACATTTCATTTAAGTGACGAAAATCTCGTGTCTTTTTTGACTCATTTGATGTCATTTAAATACGACAAAGCCTGTTTACTTCTGTGTGTTTTGTCCAATTTGTTCCATTATATTTCACTGTTCTGAAGACAATTGGTGATTTTGTGCGTGCGTGCGTGCGTGCGTTTATTTTGAAACAGAAAAACAAAACACAGAAGATAAATATCTGGCTCAAATATATGTGAAGGGTTGGCAAATAATGTTTAAAAGACGAATTGATGTCTTAAAATGCAACGCAAGCAGTAAACTATCGTTTTCTTAATTCAATTCTTATTTTGTATTTTTTCTTCATTCAGATGTCAATGAAGGGGACCAATAGGAACTAGGCTTACAAAAGGGGAAGACGCGGGTAACTAAGAACACCGGACACTGAGACACAAGATGGCTGTGAAGGATTACTATCAGGTACTCGGAGTAAAGAAGGACGCTACAGAGGAAGAAATCAAGAAAGCGTATAGGTGAGTTCGTTTTTTGGCTCATTTGGCATAATTGTCAAAGAGCCTATAGAATCATGAATTGCCCGTCGTCTGTTGTTGTCGTCGTTGTTGTTGTCTTGCGTCGTTGTCGTCTGGCATCGTTGTAGTCATCTGTGCACAATCATCCTGGGCACACTATTGGTCATAGAGACTTCATATCTTACACATATATGTACCTATGTCCCATCTCAAAGTCTAGCAAAAACTGTGTTGCTGTGACCTTTATTCTCCATTTGGCAGCAATATTTGTTATTTTTTCTTTAAATCTTACTCCTGGAGATACAGTTAATGATACAGACTTCATATTTGGCAGTCTTATGCACCTATATACCCTTTTTAATTCCTTAACATATTATATTGATGTCAGCTATATTCCCAGTTTGGCAACCATATTTGTGGTTCTTTCATAGATCACATATTTGAGATTTGATCTTAGACACTTTATTTGCATCTATGTGATATTGTGCCTTGCACTGTCTTAGTTTATGATAATGCCAAATGAGCTCAGATCCATCTGGACCTATTTACTTACAAAGTGAAACCTGCCCTTTAGGATCTCATTGCTTTTAGGCCGTCTGTCAATTATAACTAGATATTACTGTTCCTAAATCATGTGCATGTATTTCCGCACCACCAAACTTGGTTTTTTTCCTGCCAGAGGCTAAAACTATAAACAGCTGTAGCAAACCTTATGGATCTAAGCCATTTTTTAAAAAATAATTCACTTTAATTTTATAATATTCACAGAGCACTTGCCAAACAGTATCACCCAGACAAGAACAAAGACGACGGAGCAGAGGAAAAGTTTAAAGAAATTGGCAAAGCGTGAGTATTCGCTTCAACTGGTGTTGCTTATAGGTAGATCTATCCAGTTCGGCTTATGTCCTATAATGCGTCTAAATATTTTGAAAATGCACAGCAGAAAATATAATTTGATGATTAAGATTAACACAAATCAAATAAAATGCATAGCCATAGAAGGATTGCGCAATAGTAGATTCTTGAGGAAAATTAAATAAAAAAATTTCCCTTAATCTGATAGGATGCATTTCCCACCACATTTTGAATTCGGATATCAAGAAAATTCATTTTTCATTTTTTAGATACGAAACATTGAAAGACAAAGAAACCCGAGAAACATACGATCTCGATCAGAGAGCAGAAGAGATTACCCGACGATACAACGAGCGCAAGAACCGTAAAAACAAGGAGAATGAGGAGGATAAATACACCTGGTCCGACACATTCCCAGGTAAGAAGGCAAAAAGAACAACAAGTGTTACTGTTAATGCACATTTAATGCTAGTTGGGCCTGACTGAAGGCAATGATTTCCATACATTTGGTAAATAGACGAAAATTTTTGGCTTTACACCTGCATGTAGTGTGCTGTAATCCAAACGAACGAAATTATAATATTAATTAATGTATTTTCCTTTTGCAGGTTCATCATTTAAGTTCAGAACAGGAACAGGGCGCAGAAGTCGAAGCGGAGGTGATAGTGACAACTTTCACCGTCATTTCTTCACAAATCACAGCTCCAATAAAGGACCAGGTCTGTAATTAACTACAATTTTACTAACATTTTAATGTGATTCCGAATCAAACACAAGCTGCTGCAGGAAGTTTCTGCTGACCCCTTTCTGGCACAAAAAAACCCAAACAAATTATGCTACAAGGGCATGTACATTGTTACCAATGGCCAACCATATGTAACTGTCAGGTTATCATACGTTGCAATGTTAAATGCAATATAAAATAAAACCTACATCACGTCCTATTGATCTGACCATAGAGCTTGTTGCAATGCACATGGGTTGTAATGACAAGCTGATGAATAAAGGATTAAACTAACAGTACGCCGTGGAACATACATCATATGCCACTGATTTACAAACTGTTTATTTTTTTTCCAGGGAAGACCCGCTTCACGTTTACGCACCCCGGATTCACGTTCACCTACTCAACAGCAAGTGATGACGAAGACGACAACACCGACAACAAGTCATCACGCAACAGAGAAAAAACTAACCGCACAGGACAGAATGGCTTCCACACACACTTTCAGAGGTGAGTATCATGGAACTTGGAGTATTAAAATGCACTGAGATTTGAGATTCCAGGGAGGTTTCATGGTTAGGTCATGTAATCTAAGCCAGATCTTCTAAGATGCTTATGCGCTGCGTGAAGCTCCCCTCCCCCACGAGAAAATAAAAGACAAAAAAAACCCCTTAAATTTGATACTCTATCCCAGTAGTGAGCACATTATGCACCAGACTTTTCCCTGATCAGTGAACTTAATATCCTCTGACTTCGTTTATGTAAATTTTACTATTTCCATACTGGGAACAAAATTTCTCGTGGTGTACTTTGCTATCTGTGGATTGATACTCGTAAATTTAGCATTTACCGTGTTTACCTCTTGTTATTGTCGTAGCTTAAATGTAGGAATGTGTTCTTACTTACTTACAGTTGATAAAATTACCAGAGTTTGGCCCACTTAGACACACCCACGCTCTGACTACTCAGACTAATGTAGCCAGAATGATTGATGAGCAAGTGATGTAAACTTTACCTAACTGCTCAGTGGGATGTGTTCGGTTGGGTCTGAAATTGAAATTAGAGCGAATTACAAAAGGCCTAATATTCGAATAATCTGATATATTTGATGCAGGAAACATATTGAAATAACATAATAGGAATTGAAATTAGAATCATTCTGTGGCTACAAAATTATCTGTAAATCACTGGTAATACTGGATTTTCTGTGGATAAATTATCCATTTCTGATCCGTAATAAAATGCATGGATATGAATACATGCATATGTGTGCACGTGTTAGCACTTATGGTATCTAAACTTTGTAACCAGACATTAAACGCTCTTGAGAACCTAAATCACGAAAACTTTTAAACCTTTTTCTGAGTACTTTTATAGTGAAAGTTTTTGTTGACTTCTGTTACAAAAAGGCAATGTACCTGCAATTTTTTTACCAACGTACCCCGTTTTATGGACAAGGCTGATTCTGTAAATACTCGTATTGTTGTGACGCTTCTCTCCGCACCACATATGACCTTTTCAATTGCGCTGATTCCAGCAAAATTACGTAACATAAGAAGAAAAAAGAAGCAGCTCTTTCTGTGCGTAACAGCTGCAATGTAGTGTAGTTTGTAGTTTTGTACCTGAACAATAAAAGAGGCAGAAATTGGCCTTTTGTGCGGGAGAGTTGTGTGGAAATGTTGAGTTCTTAGCATAATAAACACTCAGTCTACGTACCATTCTTTTCGTACAAAGCACAGACAAATAATGAAACGCAGATTCAAACGCAGTTTGGAATCAGAATATGAGCCTAATATAATTTCCATCGATTTCTTTAATATTACATTTGCCTACTGAAAGTTAAGATTGCATTCTTTGACAATTTTATCTCTCGTATTTCCGAACAGGTTATTCCTTCGTGTTATGCCTTTGATTCTGGATTTCAATTGTTAATAATACTTTATTCAACTGCATGTTTCCTTTCCGTCCAGTATTCAAAATAAGTTTTGGAACCAGTCAGACCGAACGATAGTTGGTCACCCCAAATACATCATTTGCACTATTATTTTAATTGTACAAATGTCTGACAGATTTTTAATTTAGTCACACCGAACCAATTTAAGCCGGTCATTGTCCGACGGCCTTATTTCGAACACTGAAGTTGGCTGTGTTTCGTAACAGGCTAACTGCCTGTTCTGCTTTCAATTCTGGATTTTAATTGTTAAATAGTACTTCATTCAACGGCATGCACTTAGCCCTATGTTTACTTTCAACAGGTACATAATTTCTTAAGTATGTTACTGACTTTCTCTCTATATTTTCAGACCACCGATGTTTGATTTCGGACGTCCTGACTGGGACAACAATTGGAACGGATGCGAAAAGGAGAACCGGGAGAACTTCGGGCCCCGCGGACCCTTCAACGCTTTCTTCGAGCAAGATCCGTTCTTCAGGTAACTAATTGTGTGTGCAATCACACTTATGCCTGTATGCGAACATACAAAACATGCTCCTGCAGACACACAAAAATTATTTTTACCATATTATTGTTACCATATTTACCTACATTGAGGCACACGGTGCCAAGACCAAATTTTGATGGGGTGCCTCTTTGAAAAAATTGGAAAATCTAAATTGTGACTTAACATAAAATTTATGCAAAAAATTACATGTGTTAGGAGATTAACCATCTGAAGAAGTTAACTTTAATGACTGTACAACTCTCTTTACAAGATATTTATGACCAAAAATATGTGTTCTTGCGAAATTAACTTTGCCTCAAAAAACTGGCCTGTTGGCAAATACGGTAATTGGGCCGAGGTTGTGTCACTTTAGATAATTGAAGCACCAAAAGGAACACACTCATTGGATTCATTTTCAATGCCATATAGTAGTTTACACCCTAGAACATTGCATAACTTATACCAAAATTTTCCGTGTAATGTAGTCAACATGCACATTCACTGAGGAACTTCGCACATGCACTTTCATATGTATTTATGCACATCACCCATGGTACATCAAGGCGAATCGATCCCAACCACCCACGTAACTAATGCGTTTGAGACTTGTATTAATGCTTTACTTATTTATTTTCATTACGTTTATTTTGCCAACGTTGGTTTCAGTATATTTTTTAGTTCTAAAACAACTGCGCCTGTGCCATATATTTATAACCATCTCAGTGCACATTATATCCGGTCGTCCACTGCACAGTTCCTATGGAAACACACTTCCCAATAATTACATAAATTCCTTTTTCTTTCCTTTCATGTATTTAAGCTGTTTAGGGTCGGTATTATTTTCGCAAATAATCATTTGTTGATTAGTTTAAGTTGATTTATATAATCAAGCTATTTTTGGCACTTGATTCATTGTTTTTATTGAGGCCAAACCTTGAAACTGTTTGTTTCTAATGATACAGTTGACTTGAAATTTGGATGATCTTGACCTTGCAGTGACCTTGACTTTTATCATAAAAGAAAAGAGGTGGTACATGTACATTTTGACATTAAAATGACTGCATCAGAAACAGATAATTTATTTGATTGGCCTTCAATATTCTCATGTCATTTCACTTTAAATGTGAAAAAGAACATTCCACAAGTTACTGTTATCCAGTAATTTTGATGATAACATAAATGACTTACTATTGTCTTTTAGTATATCAATTATGTTTGAAATAGGGCACACATGTACCCCTTCTGCATTGGTGAATCTGTGGATAAAAAAATAGGCACTTCCTCCAATGATTTCTTTTTAATTGTCAGTATTTTGGAATCTTTTGTTTGTACTTCTTGTGGGTTTTTTTTTAATTTGCGTAAAAGTTAAATTGGTGCTTTCTCCGAATAAGAAATCACAGATCACCACTGCACCATTCCTACTGTGAAAAATTTTATCCAGGTACATTCGACAGCAAAGTGCGCTGCATTCGGCACATGTACACTACAAGTTTTTCTTCCACTTTCTGATCTGTAAGATCCCACCACTTTGTGAGTGTGTTTCTAGTGTTTTACCTGTACTCTTGTTGCAGTTTTAAGGATCCGTTTGCCGAGCATTTTGAGAGCCTTTTCGATGATTTTATGAAGGATTCCTTCCTAAAACGTATTGACCCCTTTCATGAACACGAAGTATTCAGGTCAGTATTTAGTACATGGTATTTGGGTCATTATAGATAACAATCTGTTCTGGTCAGCAAACAAGAGCATATTCAGGACAGTATAGTGAATTGAAGTGAGTATGCATACGATGAATTCAGGTCAGTATGTGAATCACAGTCATTTTGACTTCTGAGTCACTACACAACGTGCAATGAAATAGAACCAGTGTGCAAGCAGTGACTTCAGGTCACCAAGTAATCTGCAATGTAATTGGGTAACTATGGGCAATGTGAATATTTCAAGTAGTACTTAGACTTTTGTAATAGCTTTTATTTTAAAGTGGAAAAGCATTTTTAGGGCGGTTTATTCAGGTCGTCATTTGGGTCAGGATCCAGGTCGGTATGTAGACTAGAGCACGTAATAGTAGATTCCTTCTGGGATATCTCCTTGCGTGAATTCATGTACATGTAATCTTGCAGTAAGTTACATTGATCCCCAAAGAAGAAACTGCTTTGTTAGAAGCATCTGGTTTACAAGTATGAAATTTGAAGTTTCAGTGAACAATTTTAGCAGTGTCCTAAATGTCTCACTTACAATGAGTTACAGTATGACATTTCTATTAAAAGTACAACATAAAAATGCGATTTTCTATTTTTACTAAATGAATTAGATTTTGTACATATTGACTAAGACAATTTCGCATGTTGCACTTCCTGCTGAACCCCTGCAGATTCTTAAAGTCTTTAGATGCATTCTTATAAACGTGCATGATGTAAGCTCCTTGACACACTTAGGTCAAGCTTACAAAGAATGATCATCTCTTTGTTATTTCTGTTATACAAGTTCTCCTTTTGCCCCTTGTTTAGGGTTTAACCACGGAAAGTCGCAGGACGATATGTGGGAGGACATGTGGGACTGGCATAAACCCATGTTCAGTCATCAACAGCACCACAATCCGCATGGCGAAGGTGTGTCTTGTGTATGTACGGATTGACAGAGAGTGGTTGTGTGTGCTTAGTTTTGATTGTTTTGCATCACAATAATTTGGACCAAAAGTGATGATTGCTAAGGATTTATATGCATATTGCATATGTATTTACCATTTGGGGCTAATAAATATATGTACCCTTTAGAGTGTACATTACTTGGCTGCAATCAACAAATGTTGATGCGTGTGCGGAGGCAGGAAAAAGGGGGAAGAAAATAGGGGAAGCCGTACATCTGCACAGAGTGTGTAAGCATTTGAGTCATGCAAGTGTGCAACTGTGTGAGTGTACAGTGGTGAATGATCAAGTGTATGATTGTGCATGAGATGCAGTATGAATGACAAACTCTTGTTATTCTCGTTAATTTGGATAACCTATTGTTCCTTGTCTTGCTGCATCATTTCATCTAAAATTACTGTGCGGTAAAATCACAACCATCATTTTATTTGTTGAAGATGCACCGGAATTGAAGTTAACATGTGGCTACTGTGGACACAAGATTCCATCTGCAAGTCTTGTAAGTATTTTGAACATTTGAAAAATGTATGAAAGTCATTTGATATTAGTTTCTTTTATGTTAAAACAAATATCAATGGGAAGGTTAAAATTGGATTCAATTCGTGTGAAATATAAGGAGGGATTTTAATTTGAGACCGTGCTTTATTTAGAACCAATATGGTATATAACTCTTTGATGTTTTGCATAAGTTAATCAATATAGTAATAGTACTGCGTTACAACCATCGCCTTCATTTAATTAACAGCTTGTTTAAAACAAATAAGGCAGATGTACTTTAATTAATATTATGTATTATCTTTTCCAGACACAACACGAGTATTTCTGTAAGAAGTGGCGGACACAGCGCGATAACGCATCGAAGAGCACAGACGATCTGAGATTTACCAACCGTAATCGTAACCATGGCAACAAGAAGACAAATTACCATAGCAACACGGAAAGTAGTCAACCAGAGCCGCCAAGAGGAAGATCAAGGTATATTGCATTGTCATTCGTGTGCTTTATAATTAAGAATTTAATTCATGGATAAGTAATTACCACATTCGAGTGTGTAAAGGCACCAAACACTGAGAATTTTTTTTATAATTATTTTATTTTAGGCTCAAATTTTCCAAATTTACCACATTATTAGCTTACATGTTTATGGTTACTCAAATTTAAGTCATGGATTTAAAAATCTTAACACTTTCTTATCCATTGTTTATTTTAAATTTGCTTTCAGGACAAGAACAACAAGTCGTGAGAAAACACCTCCATCCAGTGAGCAATCTCAAAACGACTCCAACACCTCTACAGGGAGTGCTTATGTTACATGTGCCTGGTGTGGTAACAGTTTTGCTCCGAAGGTACTTTTTGGCCCACGTAACACATAGTGGGGCTGTTTGATTTACCACACCGATTGTTATCACCATTCTCCTCAGTGAGTTGCACCTGTGTGGTCAAAACGATCAGGTCCTGAAAATTCATTATCCTTGCACTACTGCACCATTGCACTACCACAAAAGTAGTGTAACGGTGCAATGCACCAAGTGTAGTTTAGAGTCCTGCCACACCAAATGTTAGCATTTACTGAAGCTATAGCATTAGAAAATTATTGGATTCCTGTCCAGTTTAATGGAGTGGCCACACCAAGCTTTAAGAATAGCTTTAATGCTTGGTGTGGCCATCACATTAAATTGTTTAGAGATCTAATAATTTTCCAACGCTAAAGTAAATGCTAAAGCTTTGTGTGACTGAGCCCTTAGTTTGCCAATCAACTGACTACTTGCACAGAATTGGTGTGATAAATCCAACAGCTCCCGTGGTTCGTGAGCCTTTGTAATCATAAAACGTCCGTGTGTGTTGTTGGTTTCGTAGATGAGACTTAACCACTGGAAACTCCGAGGAAGTGTTGGATACCTGTGAAAATGAACACCTGGAAAACGATAACCTCAATGTTGAGGACAATCACTAAATAGTGAACTAATCTGTTTCAATCTTATCTAGATACTTGAATTTGTTTCATTTCATTTTGGTCATCTAGTAAAGCATGGTGTGAGAAACTAACACAAAATCTTTCAGTTTTGTTCCAGTATAATGTTACTTTTTTGGCTCATTTGGCATAATTGCCAAAGAGCCTGTAGAATCATGAATTGTCCGTCATCCGTTGTTGTCGTGGATTCCTGCGTTGTCGTTGTCGGCATCTGTGCACAGCTGCCCTGAGCACACTATTGATCATAGAGAATTCATATCTTACACACATATGCACTATGTCCCATCACAAAGCCTAGCAAAAATTATGTTGATATGACCATTATTCTCAAATTGGCAGCCATATTTGATTTTTTCTTTGAACCTTACTCCTGGACATAC
>JBCAUI010147758.1:0-17949 GCA_038406195.1 Haplosyllis anthogorgicola
GGTGCACCGGTTAAACCGGTGTGACTGTATCACGGTGCGGTGCACCGTAGCTAAATTTGTAAACCGTCAGACCTTACGATCTGTGTAAAAGTGATTTTACATGTTTGAAATTCTTTTTCGTTACAATTTTTCAATTTTTCATTTTTCAATTAATTTTCTCTTAATTAATTTTTAAATGCTTACGCCTGTCAACATTTAATGAAATAAAACTTCATTCCTGCCCAAGACTGTTAGGATTCAATAACATTTTAATTTCGATGAAACCTAACAATGTAGATCTTAAAATTGCCCCAAGGCTTGCACCAGTGTAGCACCCCACGGTGCACCGGTGTGACCAAAAGGTCACGGTGCCAATCCCTAATTCATAGTTAACAAGCTCGTTTGTCACAGACTTGAATAACACTAGTCACGTGAAAGCAACCTTTAAAACGCGTGCTTCCTTAAAATATGGTATCTCTTAAATGTTATACAAGCTGACACCGAAATGTCGATTTGCATCCGCTACCGGTTAACTGTGGGTTCCACAGAATGTGGCTGGGAAACCTATCATTAGAATAATTACATGGTCTTAGAATACATAAATAGATATTTTTGACGAAGTCCCAGCTGGTGTATAGTTGAGGGTCCTTGTTTCTTCTAAGAAAGTATAAATTTACACCAAATTAACCTCTATCAATATTTACGGTCTAATATTGAACACTCTTGTAACTCTTAATGAAGTTCAAATCTTTCCATCATGGATGGCATACAAATGAGTAGTTTGTTTGACCAGGCTAAGCCATCTTTACTGGACGAAGGTCTTTGGCAGTGAACAGGCATTAGCCTCCATTTCCATGTAAAATCCTTTTTATTCCCGCCTCAATGATGTCTACCAGCTGCCGTAGCCTTTAAAAACGACAAGCATGTCTTGAGATCCCTTAAAGAGCTTTTTAGTGTACAGCATTGCATAGTCTTTTTGCGTCCTGGAGGTGCATTTTGCAGGTCGCAGATTTTTCCTTGATAAACAAAACTAGTCTCCAGGGATCCAGGAGTTCGGGGGTTTTGTAGTGTGATGTGTCATGTAGAAGAGTAGAAAGGAAAGTAAAAGTGACATAAGAACTGTTAACGTTCCCTTTATGACTTGCTCAAGCATAGTCTTTAGGTGTATGCATAATTTACTTTACATGGCTGTTCTAGGGACCAGATTTTACAGCAGTGACATCCCCGCCCGCGTTCCCCACTGTCAGTGCCCATTTCCATTACACTGCTAATATTTACCATTAAGGACACAGGCTGAGATTTAATTCATCAAAACGGACACTGTATTGTAAAGATGTAGTGGAGTCATTTGAAGGAACTGCCACCTGTTCCCCTCTCAGCTGTATGGCTCTGTAGAGAGAAAATAGCATGCCATTAGTTGCCTTGACCACGCCCAGGTGGTTCCTTTGATGTCCCTCACAGCTGCAAGAAGAAGACAAGCTGGCAATAATGTATGTCTTCTAATCTCCTTTCTTCCTTTAATCAGCTAGTTTTAGATCTCTGAAGCAGAGTCTGTTTTGTTACAAAACAGGGCGATGGGCTCCTTTTTCAACGAGAAAGTAAAACGGAAAGAGCATTATTTTCCGACAGCAGCTGCATTATTCGTGACAGAGTAAGAAATCGAGGATCCCCTAGTCACTGTGCATGTGTGCCGCGGAATACTTAACAATACGGCTTTGGCATGTAACACAGTTTCAACCAGTGACATGTCGTGATTATACTTCACAAGGCCAATCATATTGATTCAACCTTGTCTCTCTTACTTGATAAATTGTCGTTTTCCCTGTCGGGGATGACATAATTATTACTTTTGTGCCGCCCCATTACCAATTGATTCTCTTTCGCTTAACTCTCATCTAAATACACATATGCCACTTTTGCCTTTGTGTTAAATTACAGCGTATCTTTGATACTCGCTGAATGTCAGTCTTGCTTACACGCGCCAGCAGACATTTGACAGGTAAAACGTGGAAACGAATGCAAGAGACACACCCTTTTATATATCTGTGGGTGGATCTGTTAATATGGCGTAGAAAGAAATTCCCACTTCAACAGATTAACTGTAAAAAGACCAACAAGCAATTGCAGAGAACCGTTGTTCTCTTGGATCAGCTCCAGCGGAACGCAATAACCTCGCGCTGCATCAAAAACCATCGATTCAAGCAAAGCCCCCAATTTGTCTTGTAATTATTAGGAAGCATGCATTGATCAAGCAGAGCACTTAGACATAGGCAATATAAAATCTTTTCTCCTAATGGCGGGCTGAATGGAATTGTTTCGACTCCTTTTTATGCAGGATATTCCTACAATTATTTTGCACATTGCAGTTGTACGAATTCTGGCGTCTTCCACCTATTAACGAATCCAGTCTTTCTCTCCTTTGAAGAGAAATTTGACGATTATTGCCAAGGGGAAATTGAAATCCAATACTATTATATGGGAAACTTGGCATTTGTTATCTCAGGTATAGCAAGCTGTATCTCACTAGTACACATATACGAATCCATTAAATGTAGACATTGATTTCATACAGAAAAACAAAGGTGCGCTGGTGCAATTCCCTTTCTATGCATACAAAAAAACATATCCACCCTTTAGTCTCAAACATTGCATGTATTTAGAGAGCCGGGCGAATGCCGTAGATTCTACCTGTTGGCGAGATAGGGACGAACATATAATTACAAAGGATGGCAAAAATCATTGATTACCTTTAATTGTGTTTTGATAGAGAATGGGCTTGTCCGTAGCAAGTCTGTTTACGGCTTTATCCGCAAATGTAGATTTCGATTTTTCCTACAATTTGATTATTTATGTCAGCAGTGCCACATTTTGGTAGAGGATCTATATGGCCCAAGGTTGTTAAGTAAGACAATAATGACACACAAAGGAGGCGGGCGCAAGAATGATTTTAGTGTATGCTGTTAACCTTACATAGACCCTCAGGTCTAGCTTAACATCCCCAAACATATACTGTCTTATCTGGATCAATACCTCCAAATAATATCCCAAGGTACTAATAACCTTGTATCTTGATAATTCACCTTCGATGGATGTTTCATGAATGTGGGTCACTACAGCACGTAATTTAACATTTTATGCAATTTTAAGAATCTTTTACGCCCATTTCTGGAAAACCAGGGCTTTTTAAATATTTTTCTTCTCACAAGTGATTGTTCTTTTGTAGCTGCTGGAACGACAGCCATCAATGGAGCTGCCCCAGCGGTGCTGTCACCGACCATGACCACATTCCCAGTGCCACAGCCCAACGGGCAGGCAGCCGCCGAAGTTTACGCCAATGGCGTTCAGTATCCGGCTATGTCAGCAGAATCTCCTATACCCATCCTCACATGTAAGTCTCTAAAAATATGTATCTAAAGACTACATTCTCACTCAGTCAGACCAATTCGCATTTAATGGCTACACTCACTTAGTGAATTACTTGACTATTTCTGGGGGACTGCTGAAGACACGGTTTGCTGAGATCACTCACACACGGTGACGTGAACAAAGTCTATTCCATTACAAGAGGGCTTCTTGCAAAGACAAAAGTGAGAATGTAGTAGTTGGTGCAGAGTCGATGTGAGTGGACCCTTAGAGAGTCCTCACAGTACAAGGTGTTGTTTAAGCTGGGAAAGTTGTATGCGTGATTAGCATTAGTTGACAATGATAACAGCTTTCCCAGTACGTAGATTAATGTTACTTCTAATTTCCTCTCTTAATGCATGTTTCATGACCTACAGCCATTAGTGGTACACGTATTAGATGGGGGTTTCTTTATGATCTTTTAACTGTAACCCCAGGAAATTCATCAGTGTACATACATATATTCATTTTACGTTAAGTTATCTCAAGCCCGTTTCTTACTATATTTGAAATTTGATATCAAACTTTAATTATATTTACATCAATCTGGATAGGAATTTATTTTAAATCGAGTAAATTGTCATTTTAGTTGGCATGGCTGATGTTTATACTTTCTCACATAATTTTTCAGTTGCATTTTCTTCTTCACATCTTTGCTTGTTTATGTAGTTTGCATTCATTCTAGACTGACCATTAGTTGCATTTAGCCAGGTAAATACAAAGTGACGAATAAGACATTTCTGAAAGTTCTTTTTCATTTTTGCTTTTTGCTCTAAGTTTTGATGATTTGAAATCCTATTGATTTTCATTTAGAGGGATTTACAGAGCTAGATTTAGCCTGAGATTAGACATTTACCAGACCCGCATTTGCACAAGAATTGAACATTTAGAATTTTGATAAGAACTATCTGTCTACCAGCACTTGACAGGAACAGAACATCAAGAGGAAAAAAAACACTTTGCGCGAAACCTTTTTTTTTATCGTTTCAGTTCTATGCAACATATGCGCATAACAATACGATGTCTAGTGTTAATTTTTGCGAAGGATATTTTACAAGTTGTAATTTATATGCATACGTTGATGAATATGACCGTATATGGGTATGATTACAGCTGCCCAGGTGGCCAATGGGGACCCCCTGCAGCAGAGCTACTCAGGAGTACAGCAGTATGCCGCGGGCATTGGTACGTCTCGCACACAATACTCACCTGCTTCAAAACTACAGATAAAGTCTTAAATTAAATCAATGCAACTAGTGGTCAATCCAGACTGAATAAAAACACAAGCAACAACGAAGGAGATGTTTCTTTATATCTAAATCCTTTCTAAGTGTTTTTACAGAATGTTAGTTGGTAGAAATACATATTCATAGCACTTGTTGATGTTTGCTTGCATATGTGTACACGGTACATATTGTGTTATATTTTACTGATAAGTGTTACGTTTTGTCTTATTGCAGCTGCTTATCCTGCTGCATATGGGCAGTTCCAGCAGGCTCTAGCACAACACGCCACCCTTTTGCCCACCGGGCAAAAGGAAGGTGAGTTAAAAGGTAAATCATCAACCCCTTCTTTATTCATCTTATCAATGCACTTCAACTGACCTTCGATGGCTGATGATGGCAATCACTGTCGAGCGTCGGAGTTAAACTGACGTCAACTGTGCCGCTCATTTCAACCAATCCTAGCCAGCGTATTCATACTGTAGAGTTTGTGATCCAATCATTCCATCCTTACCCTCTTACCCTCTTCATTACATCTCAACCTTACCTTGTTTCTCATTAGCTCCTTCAATGATGTTGTTTGGTCCAAAAGTCTTGACTTTTTATATTCACAATATATTATTGAAAATGTTTAATACATGATTTGATTGTATAATGTTTTGGTATTATTATGTATTATTTATAATATGTCAAAAGGTACCTCTTGTTTGTGTATACATCACATGCAATGTACTTAACTTTTTCAAATTTTATTTTTCACATCGATCAATCGTACCAGTGGAAATTTTGTTAATGTTATTTATTGTATGCATCGTCATTTTATATGTATAATTGACAGTAAAACGTCCACATATTTTTTATCGTTTTGACCCGCAAAACTTCTAAATAATAGACATACCTAATCACGCGTTTTCCACAGAGTGAAATGTAATAAATTAATTTTTCTTTGCCTGGACCAAATAGTCACTGGAGTTGAAACCAAAGTCATAGGTTGGTTGAGATTTTGAAAGATAGCGATTATGTTTTATTTGAACTTTGCGATGTCCTTCTCCGAGCATGGCAGGATTGGGTGGTTTGTGGCAGTGCAGTGAAATGGCGTTTGTGGCAGTGCAGTGAAATGGCGCAGTGCTGTTGTTTTGTGCATTATTAGTATAACATTGTATTTTTCTTTGCACTCAGTTTTCTTGAATTAAAACATGTAAATAACGATGAGTTATTTTTGGGCACATTAGAGGTTTGAAAACACACACGACTAACGACTTTAACTTTCTCTGAATCATTGAAGGCTTCCAGTGATTTTCCTTCGCGTTGCAGTCATACTGAACACACACTAACAAAAGAACTCAAATAACTTTCAACACTAAAACATTGATACATGTGATATTTACATAGATTAGTGGACAAATTAATTGCAAATTTACATAAGTAGGTAATTCCGACTAGTATCAAATTCCGACACCCTGGTTCGTCTAGGGTACCAAATTTAATTAAAAATCTCAACAAGATTTTCCTTTAAGATATGACACTCGGAGAGAATATGATTTGTCAACATTAGTTTCATTTGTCAAGAAAATGACAAATGCATTTATTTCACTGGATGTCAGATTATCACAAACATCCATTTGTAATTGAATCAAATATTCATAATAGTAGGAGTCGTTGGAAAGGATTCATTGAGTTTTCAAATGAATCAATATAGGATAAATCAACAAATAAAACCTACACCACAAACAAAAGTACATTCAATTCGATGAGGCGACTAGCAAATTACAACATAATGTCTTTACCTAATGTAATTTTCATGTGAATATATTAGTTCTGTGATTTATGGCTACTCCTTTTACAATTTGCTTTTAGAGGAAATAAATTAAATGACAACAAGTCCAAAGTCGCAATATAAGAGCCAAATCCCGTACACTTTTCTACATAAACGTAGATTTAGGTGGGAATTGCCTCTGGTATTGAACCAGATTTAAAGTGGGGGTGACATAGTTGTATCTGGCTTTATTTGTTTTAGGATTAAGACAAATGTTTCATATTTGACAAATCATATTCTTACACCAAGAAAAAATATTCCAAACTGGAACTATTGTCACATGTAATGTTATGTAACATGTTTATGTCTTGTCGGTCTTTGATACAAAACTAATAAATTATCTGTTATGGCCCCATTTTAGAGCTAATATTAAAAGGTAGGAGACATTATATTTTATTTCTATAATGTCTTACATCTTTGCACAAAAGCTTTAAGTTGGCAACATTTTGCACAATCATTGTCCATATACATGTATCTTTTTAACATCTGGTGTTTTTATTACTAACTATATACACTAATTATAAATCTGTGTCATTTATTACTAGCAATTATTGAACACTTAATTAACTAGGAATGGCCCTTCAATGTGCAATTTGAAATCCTGTAGACTATAAGGGCAACTGGAGTGTCTCTTCAAAACGTTTAATTTCAAAACATGTTGACTCAACGTATTATTGAAAAACCTTCACTGTGAAAGATAAATCTTAATTGAACCAAGTGCGCAACACGTTATTAGGTGTAGCCATTACGCCATCTGTTTGAATCAATATAATGTGATGATCACCAGTAATATGATGGTCCACCGAGGCCGTTTTCTTTATATATTGTCACTTATGATTAGGTGACCCATCAAGTATTATTTGGCCTGCCATTTGCCAATTCTTTATCTCCATGGCAACTTGAGATGATGAGAGTTTTGTGTGATCTCCAAGGGGGCTCCATTGTTAAATGATGTAAATATCTGACACGGCTAACCATAAAATCCATGTCATTGCTACTTAAAATGCAACATCACCCACCTCCAATGAGTACCGACATAGATTTCTTTCTCCTCACTTGATGGAATTTATTTTCCACATAAATCATTAGTGGGTAGCCAATGGGGCCAATTTAATGTGGCAAATATGCACTGCGTAGCTTCCAGTACTAAATGAACACACTATATTGGGCATATAATTTGGTAGGAAGAGTAGGGATGGAAATTGCACATTGCTATTAGTGGTATTGATTTGACCGACCATCTCTGGGATTGCGACCATGTAGCGGTAGACTAAGACAATGTTTGTCGACCCTACAAACTTAGGTGTAAGCAAACAGTCCCTTCCTCGCGGAAGCGTAGGGGGATCCTAGAAGGACTCTGGTGTCTGTGCTGCATGGAGCTGTTCTGGAGTGTCACATCATGTATTCTAGCCTTGTCTCCATACCCCTACACCAAAGTAGAGAAAACGGCTGCTATATTGTGACAAGAGCCCGCTCTAATTGTATTGCCTCAGTCGTAGCATACCCTTGAGGGAGATACTAGGCCTGCATAGATTTCAGGAGACGTGAGCACCTTGCCTTGATCAGGCCATAAGGATGCCACAGAAGCACACTTCAGTGTCGGCTTTGTGCTTACAGGCCTGTTCTACAATCCCCAAACAAATTGCAAATTATAATGAATCTTATAAAATACTGGACTCGGACAAGATTGAATGGAATCAGTTTAAGGCCCCGCGAAAATTACGAACTAAATTGAATGTGTGACTGAATTGCATCATCATGCCAATGATGAATTAAGCCCTAACTTATCTCACAATAAGTGTTCATAAACTTACGTTAGTACATTTATTGTTAAAAGTTTTTTTTTAATGTACGTATCTTTAGTAACTTTTATACCAGTATTTAGTATGGTATACGACTTGTGTTTTAAGTAACACATGTCCAATGTAAGAATGTACTAATTTGCTTTGTGTATAATATAATGTTGCTTTTAGTATAGAATTGTACTGTGTTTAACCATGGTGTACTTTTTTATTTTGTAACTTGCATGCCGTGTGTTTCTAAACAGAAGACAGAAGAGGTACTTGCATGCTCATTCTGTATAATGATTATCTTTATAATTAGACTAAGCTATATGAGTAAACATTTATATACTTTCTTCTGACAGTACAAGCTTCGCTAATTTAGCTGTGTTGGTATTGTAAAACACGGTTTCATTGATGTAAAATTAATTTAAATTAAAATTTCATAATCCACTTAGTAAATATATCACAACGTTATAAATGTTTCGGTATCTCTGTTAAATGTTTGTATTTGTAAGTTTCCCAATTTTTATTATGCCGCTGAACAAGTACATAATAAAAAAGGAATTACCCAACAACCAATTTAAGTGATTAATCACAAGGTAAACCATTTAACCGGATGACTTAATTTGTTTTCTAATCAGGACCTGAAGGTTGTAACTTGTTCATCTACCACTTGCCACAAGAGTTTGGTGACGCCGAGCTCGCCCAGATGTTCATGCCGTTCGGCAACGTGATCAGTGCCAAGGTCTACGTGGACCGCGCCACAAGTCAGAGCAAGTGCTTTGGTAAGTCACACCCACTTCTCCAACCACAGGCAATGGAAGGAAAAAAACGGTTAAGAAGGAAATAAAAAGTGGTAATATAACTCGTTGGCAATCATGTCTTCATGTGCATGGATGTTAACATTTTGGCCTTGTATGGAAAATGAATGCTGACATCTGAAGTCGATCGACTTCACTGTAAAAGGAAAATAACAGCAGATGTCACTTTGCATCAACTGGTAGCTTATTGTTGTGTGACAGGTGGTATCAAGCTATTAACTTTTAAAAATTGTCTTTTGTATTTTCTTTAGGGTTTGTAAGTTTTGACAACCCGGCATCTGCACAGGCAGCTATCCAGGCTATGAACGGGTTCCAGATCGGTATGAAGCGTCTTAAGGTGCAGCTCAAGAGACCCAAGGATGCCAACCGGCCCTACTGATCGGACCCAACGCTGCCACAAATACACTCACAAGGCTTAACTGGTACTTACCTTATTTTTTTACTCTCTTTATTCCGCTCGAATTCAATCTGCATTTAATTATGTTTACAAAGGTAGGAAAGGCAGTTTTTACCTGACAAAAAAGTTGAATTCCAAGGTACTTTTTATGAGAGTTAAGTAGACAGTTTAATAAGGAGTTGCATATCTCAAATTTCTTTCGAAAAATTTCTCTTTCTGGTCATGATATACGAACTTTGGTATTAGTTTTATTCACTAAACCAGCCTTCCTTTAATAAGTTCTGTTTTCGATTATCACCTGAACTTAATTGAGTTTTACAATCTTATCTTGGGAGGAATTTAGTTGATTTTTGCCATGACGGAACTCGAGCACCCTTCTCTCTGTGTGCAAAGAAATAATGACTTTGGAAAATGAATCACAGTGCGAGTAACACTTTTTAGAAATCTTGGTTCCATGGATAATATACGAATGAACTATTGCATATATAACTCCACTGCTGCTTGCATGCGAGCCTACCTTCTTATTTACTCATATATTTAAAGCCTTTTTCAAATATATCTGCATGGATTTTTCTTTAAACACAATACAATTCCTTTAACGAGCACCTCTTTGGTTTCTATACCTTTTATATTTTACTAGTCATTTGCTATATTTTTATTTTTGACACAATCTCGCACGCAGCGTTAATTGTAAGTGAGTAGGATGATTGATTAGTAATCTTATTAGGTAACAATGAAAGATCTCAATTAAGAGTGGGATAGTCAGTTATCCTACTCATTGAAAACATTAGATAAACTGAAAAACGAGAACATCAGTTAAAACAATCTAGCGGTAGTAGCAGTTAAGTGAATAGCAACAAAAAAACAACAGTAAGTGCCATGTTACCAAAGGTGGATTATTCAAGGCACAGAATTAGAATTTTTCATTAAATTTGATTACAAAATGCATCTTGTTCCCAATATTTCTTTCCCATGCACTCTTCTCTGCACCTAACTACTCCACCCATGGAAACCAAGAAAGTGAGTTGCGCTAGCCTGCTGCCCTGCATTAGGCTACAGTACTCAGTCCACACAGAGCGCCCATATCACTAGACCGGTTACCTGGTCATACTGAGAGTAAGTCCCTTAATGGGGTGTTGTCATCGGCGTGTATTTAGCCGTTGGTCTTCAACAAGTGATGTAATATTATTGTCTGCTTAATTCTTGTGGCTTTTACGTTCCATTTTTTATTCATTACTTACTATAATACCGTAATTATTATACATTCACTTGACACGTACCACATATATTTTATGTGTTCAACCATATATACTTACATAAGTGATAACTGTGTCGTGTAAGATTGAAGAACGAGGACAGACTTTGATGATTAGTATCGTACAAAGACAACATATCACGGAGTTACAAGTTGATTTTATATTGCATGGGTTGGTCAAGTGTATACTTTGTATAGAATAACCAATTTTGGGACGAGGAATTGTGTATAGATAACATACACGTGTCTATGTGTAGGCTTTAACTGATCCTAATATGTCAGTGTCTTTGATGCAAATCCTCCTTGCAAATTCCCTGGTCTTACGGTTTTATTCTATTAATGGCGCTCGGCAGGGAAATATGGCCCCCTTTCATTAAGCTGTTGCATGTAGACTAAACTATAGTATGTGAGACAAAGTGAATCCAGTGAAATGGGCAGAGATTTCTTTATTAGCGGAACATTGCTGAAAACCATTCATCATTTATAGAGTGTCCTCATGTATTCAGATTTGCATCAATGACAAAATCATGTGAATAATCGATGAGAATCACAGAGTCTAGAGGAGTGGTATTTCATGTTATATTGTACTCTTGTAAATCACAGTTTTAACCGTTTAGTATCACAACTAAAGGTGTACTTATGTATTTTACTGGAATAAGAAATGAACATGTTGTCGTGTGAACATTCTATAGCAACAAGATGATTTGATGTTCTCGTGTACATGGACTTAGGGGACATGAAATAAGAGATCTGTGCAAAATCTCTTAGCTTTTTAGCATAGGATTATTTTTTGTACTCTTTACATAGCTGTTGTTTGGGAGATGGCTCAAAAACCCTATGTATATATATTATATATGTATATATAAATTTTAAAGACCCCTTTCCATTCTTTTTGTAAAATTAAATTACAGCCACCTCTTTGTGGTCAGTGTTACACACAAAATTGTTTTCAATACTGGAGTATAAAACCGACTATTAAGGAATTCAGATGTAATGTACAAAATGAATGAACATGATGAAGCAGTAAATATATAATGTTGATGATACTGAAAAGTATGACAGACAATGTAGGCTTCTATTTTATATCAGATATAAGAAGACATTTGGTGACCAACACTGGCGAAATATTGAAGCATGACTTGATATTCATCTCCATTAAACATTGTTAAATATTTCCCTTGATTTCTTTCCAATAGGTTTCTCATCTGCTTCAATGGAAGTGCTTACAACAATTGACCTAGCCACGACGTAAAACTTTATCGATCTTGGATTGGTATTTGGATGATGTTTGGATTGACCGCCACTGGCTGTTGAGGTGGAGTATGATGGGAGCTGGATTTAAAAGTGATCTGAATGGAGGAGAAGCAGATGGTTGCCATAATTTTCAAACTTCTTCGCCACACAACACTCGCCGATTTTAAGAGTCAGCGCAAGTTGATGCCACGCCTGTGCACTTTTCGTCATTACTACCCGATCACCTGCCTCTTCTCTTTGACTTGAATCTTCGCTTATATTGGGATGTTGACATCAGCATCCAGCACTTAACAGCTTACATCCACACGGAACTATCTATTAGACTTTGGACGGACGCCTCCCACCGAAGGTCACATCCTCACCGACATATCTTTTGTATCTCGATTATATTATTACAAAAATGAAATAATGATGATAGTTTTGTTAGCAGATTTATTACCCTGATCACCTAGTTTAGCATTGTTGAAAGGTAGAATGATAATTAGATTGCATACGTTATATTTAAGCCACTGATATATATAAATATATATATGATATAATGATGTATATTTCTTGACTAATGAAATAGGTAATTTATATATAAATATATTATAGTACATTTGAGCAATGGATGAAAGTTGGATTTGTACAGTGAGACACAACATATCCTAGGTCTCTGTGAGCTCATATTTTGATGGCTTTTTTGTTTCATTGCATTCAAGTTAAAATTGTTAAATATTCTTGATCTAAATTAGTGTGACATGGGGTCCTCTTGAACTTGTTATTAATGGTCAGCTGTGGTTGAGGTGACATCACAGATGTCACAGTAACTCTGGTGACGTGTTTGTACCTCTGTGCTGTGACGTCAGGCAGCTTGTGATATTTATATTATGGGGTAGAATGTTGCCTGGTGACATCAACATGGTTGTCAATGGTAACAGTGTTGTCTAACCAGTCACTTATTATCCATGTTGATACCGATATTGTTGAACATGCCAGTTGTTAACTCAGTATTTTGTTACGCATACTGGTTATTCAGTTCAGAGTACACAGAGTCCTAGGTGTAAGAAAAAGTGCAATGTTGTGTCTTGCTTTCATTCATTTTAATTTGATATGCGATTATGAACGTGTATAAAGTAACTCAAGCGGGCCCTGGCTGGGGATTCACCACTTATTAACAATGTTGATATATTAATGACCAATGCCAAAACTTCTATCCACCGATAGCAACGGTTTTCTCCAAGAGAAAATCAGTACAGACAGGATGCTAATCATGACAAAGAGACTACAGTACTATACACTCTACATAGCTGTTAAAACTAACAAACTACGGAAAGGTTGTAAAATTATCTAAGTCAAAAGAAAGGTTGTGCAAAATTCCTATAAAGTCAATTATAGCATTCCATTTATTCCCTTTATTTTTTCATATCATTCCATGATTGTTTTAGAGATAGCACTGGTTATCTGACCCTAGGTTCTTGCCCAATCTGTAACCTAGCGGTCTTTGACCAATGTCTGTTATTTCTTAATACGGTATTTCCAACTGAGACCATGTTACAAGTGCCACTTAGCAAAATGAGATTGATTTTTGTACTAAAGTATAAATATAATAAGAGACTACTATAATAATTCCTGCAGGTAAATGTTGTATTTGGAAAAATTCGTGTCACCCCACTATCATCTTGGTACTTAAATGTATTTATATAGGAGTATTCGTCATTTGGAAATCAAAGAGAGTTACATTCCAGTCTAGTTATAACGGGAAGAATGTGAATATGATACAATTTTTAATCAACATTTCCCCTTTTTTATTTCTTTATATTTCATATAAGATTTTTTATATTGCTGTGGCCAAAAATAGCTTACTTAAACATGTTATTATGAATGGATAGATATACCAAATATTATACTGTGTGTAATAGTGTAAGTCATGCATTTCTCTTTCAATTGATTGCTTTATTACTACAGAGAACATACCGTGAAGGTTTCTTACATTGTATCTTTATTACTTCATTTCATTCCAGTACATGAATCTAATCTGTATATTTTGGCGGAGATATTATTTTGGTTTTGTAATGAAATCGGATTTTTGATGTTAGAGAATGACAGCGTCTTAATTCCATGTCATATTTTACATCTTGTTACTGTTACATTTGACCAATTTTCTTCTTACGATAATGAAAAATTGCTGTAATTATTGATGGTTTTATTTATTATGTACCATATATAATTTATATAACAGGGCATATATTATATTTAATATTTATTTGAATGATGTTTTGTTATAGCAAAGCTATGTATTATAATGATAAGCCTTAAGTTATTCGGGTTTTGAACGTGGAACATGACCTTTTAATGCCACTGGAATATGGACGTCGAAATATGGACATGTTGTTATTCCGATTGGAATATTTTCATTACTTATTACATTTTCATTATTTATCCCTTCGATTGCATATTTATATATATATATATATATACCGCACATAGAAATCACAAAAAAATCTAGTTAACTTGTAGCTAAAAATAAGCACAAATTGTAATATAGTATTTATCTATTTAGCTTACTTGTAGATTTAGCTATATAATTATTAATATATATATATATAGGTACTTGCTACGTGTTTGAGCATGAAGGATGTTTCATTAATATAATGCAACATACAGTATTATCAATCTCGTATTTATTATTATATTTAACTTTAGGAGAGATGTGCAATATTGGTTGTTGACCTACTTGTTGTAACGCTCTAGAAAGAAAATAGATGTTGCCACCATTGGATTCTGGCAGTTCAAGCCCAATTCCTCAGAATTCCACTTTATGTAGAAGTTGTTTTATGATTTAGTCAGTACCAGAAACAAACACTTAACCTTCAGCATTATTTATTACTTACCAAATTCATATCCCTCCAAAGTTATGCTTTATTGGTGTGTATTAATGTTAGTATAGCCATAGTTTTGGCTCTTAGTTATGATGGATGTTTTAGCTTGCTGGGAATTATTAAGCGGTGAACTTCTAAATGTAAAAACAGAAGTCAAAGATTTTCTGTCTCAGAGATATCGAAGCTTTTGAATAGGGTGGAGGTTAGAATCTCGTTGTCAGCTTTTAGAAACATCAGCAGATCTTCTTTACTTTCAGACTTAAATGAAGAAAATTGTTTAAATTGTACATATTGTGAAGGAAGTCAACTTATTTTATTCATATACACACAATATATATTTATTCTTGGCTATTGATATTACATGATGTGTTCATTTTGTGTAATTTTTTGTACTTTTAGCTGCCTTTTATTTGGTTTCTTATAAAAGGTGTTGAAATGATCTAGTCCCATTATAAGGTGTGTTTTTATGACATTTGGGTCAAACGTGACCGCAGCAAAGATTTTAAACAGTGCTAATGATTTCGTGCCCAATTGTTAACATCTGAATAGTCACTGGTGTTTTAAATTGAGTAGGTTGTAATCATTATGAGGTATTTTTCTTATGTAACCGTGTCGTAAAGCACTTGTTGATGAGAACCAACAGAAATATTAAAAAATGGTGCCAGGGAAATGAAACATCCTTCATGCTACAACATTATAATCTTAAAACTAGTCATAGCTTAGTCATCTTAGCATAGAGGTTTTTAGGCTAAGAATTATATATTATTATGATTATTATTATAATTAAAAGTTGAAGGATCTAAGGAGATGCTCAAGTAGATGACATATAACTTGTAATTTGTACAGCTAGCTTACAAGCCTGTAGATGATCATATATAGTTACCATATAATTGCATGTATGATACATTTATTCACCTCAGACTTAATAATAAGTTTCCACTCTAATTTGCATCGCAACTGTTTCCAACCAAAAAGACTGAGATACACTGACTAAATGTGTGTTGGCAACTACCATTTTTAATCATCTTGGTGGATAGTCTGTAAATCGCCAGACCATTTTTGTAAAGAATTTTGATACAAAGATCTATTTTTGTAAGATCATATTTTCACAGAAAGAGACATACTTCTATCTTATAAATTATTCTGTTATTACATATAATAAGAAAGAGATGATTTTATTGTTCTTGAATTGTGTGGATAGTTGTGGTGTTTTGTGCAGTTCTATTATTTATTGTGAATACCCATTAATGGTATTGTGACTATGACGTAATTGTTGTCCTTCTATAAAGATGAGACTTATCTTCTCTCCTGGTGAAGTTTGAATAGGTTCCCGTGGCAACCTTCAAATGAAATACTCAAGATGGCTGCTATGTCATGGCAGCGATTTCTGTTGCCTTGACAACGGCTCCTAGAGATATTTAGGAATCCCATGCACGAGGAAATCTTTCGGAAGCGGAGGAAGCATTTTGAAATAATTAGTTCAGTTGTGAAAAAATGTATCAAACAAACTTGGGTAATTCTACAGAGTTATCCACCATTCTTAAAACCTGATATTGGTAGCCAATGAAAACATGCCATCTTGAGAGTGCCTACATGAAAGGATATATTGTATTTGGTTCCCTGGACCAATGAGAAATATCTTAGTGCTTCTGATTGATCAAGATTCAGTGAGTGGTTGCCAGGTTGCCAGGGTACAGATATACTAAATGTTGTAATGGTGTACATTTGTGGAAACAGTTGCCCAAATCACTTGCTACTATACTATTACAGATTACTTAATCGAGCATTTCCAAAATAGTGTAATTACGTACCTCGGTAGGCTTACGACTTCATATTTTATTATCATGACATGTATTTAAACATGACAGGGTCCAGCTATTCATACTAATTAGTTTATTTCATAAAAAAGACTACAGTCAAGTATGTAAAATAGAAAGCTTGCAATGATTATTAAAGCATGAAATGAATACATAAAATGAGCATAATAACGTGAATATGACTATTAACAGCTATCAGTCATGTAAACTCATTTACTCTTTGAAATTAAAGCAGAATAAAAATTACACGTGTCTTTGTTGTTATTTCTTTGCGACGTTATCATCAATATTAATGTGAATAATATTCATCACGACATGTGACGTTTAAGTAAATGTAGTTTACACGCGTGTAGCACATTATGCGGAAAAGGAAAGGCTTGCATCAACTAAAGGTTGCTCGTAACGCATTTTAATGGACGTTTATTAGCACAAACCATTGCACAATTTTACACCTGCAAATGACATGCAAATTGAGAAAATTTAGATAAAATGCAAAATACAGGTGTGGTAAAGTAAAAATGATGATAATTGACAAAGAACGTAAAGATGTGCATCTTGCAAAGTGAAACTTATTGCGTTATCTGGTCGGAATTGGCCATAAATATGTTGCGATGAAGTTAAAATAACAGAAGCAACAAATTATAGCACGATCAAAGAGACATTTATGTGACTGCACCATCTTATCAAGTGATGTATATGTCAGTGATGAATGCCTTTATTTATTACCGCATTTGCGTCCCTGTATGCTATACAAAGAACATCTTTGACCTTTACTTTCATAAATTGTAAATTCTGACTCGGAGAAGTTTGTTTACTTTTTGTCAAGAAAGATATACCTACATACTTACGCACATCAAGGTACATGCACCACTCGAGATTTTTCGAAATGTCTTTACTAATTAATTTAAACGGATCTAACTAGTAAAGTTCGCAAATATGTACGTATCTCCATCACTACTAAAGTTGGTTGAAAAATTAGTGAGGAGACTTTTAATTTCAAATATGAATTTTTACTTTCAAAACTTTCGAAATACAATTTAGATGTTCATGACATTTCACTAACTACTTCAGATTCTGAACGGACTATGTAAAATTTCGAGGGTCTGCACTTTCTCTGCAAGACCAACCTATCCTGGCCAATGTAGACATCGACAAACAGATTACAAATTTTAGGAGCTCATTACTACTGAAATTCTTGTTTATTGCTTATATTGATGAAGTTCCCGTTAGTTTCCACATACATACGGAAGATTCCATACACTAACGTTGGAATGAGACAAAGAATCTGTTTGCACACAACTATTTATTTCTACAAGTCTACAGAGATACATGTGTTCATC
>JBCAUI010147869.1:0-17948 GCA_038406195.1 Haplosyllis anthogorgicola
TTTGACAAATATCCATAAGGAGTATTCAATATTAAATGGGTTTTGACACAACCGTGTACAGACAAATGAGAAATAACCAAGGTAGAGCACCCATTCATATAACATTGGGGCTCTAACTATGTCATAAATCCGAGTCTGTACAAAGTTGTGGTCAAATCAAAAAATTATTGAGTGATCCTGGAACGTATCTGTGAAATACCTGAAACAAAATAACTGGAAAAATACCCAAAATAATAACCAACATGTTACCATGTAACACAGAAACATCATTATATCTTTTGATCAGAAGGGGCGTCCCTATTGGGTAAAGAATAAGAATTTACCCTTACTGCACATGTTGCAGAGTAATAGTTAAATCACGACCAAAAAGACAACCAGCACTGAACGCCAGTATATTCCTCAGCATCCAGACAATTTTTAAAGACTTGGTAGCGCGACATATATATTTTCTTTTATCTGTCAAAAATCTTTTCGGCCATTGCATTCTTGCTTTGCATCTCATATCGGGGAATAAATACTCTAATACTAATATATCTGAACTGTGTTGTACAGATTTTATCGATGCATGACAAGGAATCCTCGGACAAGTCTTGTTTTTAGTAGCAACCGTCGTAGTCATGTACTTATTCTGGTACCATAACCACTTGGATTTTGGACATTCTTGGATCCTTGACCTGACCTTCTACTGGACTGGTCACCCCATCAGAGGGTGAAATTCCTATCATTTTGGAACAATAGCACATCAAAGGCACAACGTGAAGTTCTTTCGTTCTCTCCATTGTTCTCATTTCCAAAATGATACAGATTTCAGGAGATGGACAGTCACACCCATCCAAACACTAACAAAGGTAACATTATGTGATATAATTTTCAGTGGTCGACCGAAAGCTTGTTTATCGGTGCCACTGAATAGCGGAAAGTTTTCTGCATTGCAGACAGTAAATGCCTTAACAACTTTAAAATGCCAAAGACTTAAAGTAAATTTACACATCTTTTTATTCAAATATCATGTGGGTCAGTTACGTGGAAAGATTCTGAAGCCTTCATGTTTCAGTCCGTAGATATATTCAATAAGACAGCTACTATGTACAACTAACTGATCGCTTTTGCTCTTTTATAATTAATGTTCAAAGGCTTGATTATTAGTTAATGTGTAGACAGTCCACTTGAGTTGAGCATGCGGTCGCTTTCATCTGCATCTAAGCACTCAAGAAGAACAGCAACAATACAATGGCACACAATGGGTGCTGGAATATTTTCCACATTATCGCTCGCTGATGTTGTAAGGGTGATAATAAGGGTGCCGGATGGTCCAACCATGTGCTCAAGTCTTTGACAATAGATTTTTACCGTTTAGGGCAGTAATGTATCCAAGACACACTCCGTCGCTATGACGAGCTCAGTCAACTAAACACCAAAAGGATTATTTCACAATTTCACGCTGGATAAATAATGCTTTTGGGAGTAATTGACTTGTAATCTCCAGCAAATGTGGCCACAATTAGTGAAATTAATAGAGGAGCACTTCATGAATGTCCCAATGACTGATCACCTTTTGGCATAACTTTTCCTCGTTCAACAACACACCAAACGTAATTAATGTGCGTAGTTTATATCAATTCCACTGTGTTTATATTGCAGTTAAAATCTCCACTAAGTCATTAATAATATGAAACTTGCACCAGTCTACAGTTCTACAAAAACGCAAGAAAGGGTATTTTCTCTCTCCACAAAGAAACTTGTTCAAGGTGAAATATCTTTAATACCCAATTTCGGCAAGTTAATTGCTTTTATCGATGGAGTTAAAAGTCGCCACTTGGCCGACTGTGATACTGTTTTTAACTCATTGAAAGCTCCTTTCTTTGATGTTTTATCACCGTGTGCTCTTGAACAATTTACAACTAAACTTTTCACCATATTTTCAATCAAAAACACAATGGGTTCGAATTTCAGAGGGGAAAGTAGCAATTACACATGATATCTGATGCGGATAAATGATCTTTGAGCTACGTGTGGATAGACAAGGGTATGATCTGATTTTGACTCATACATGGGGATAACTCGGATTTGCATTGTTCATATGTAACAATTCATGGCTTCGGGAGATGAAAGTTGACTCGGAGGACTTCAACACGAGAATATAATGTCGACACCCATCTGACTCTGTCACCGCGTATATCAACGATTAAATGCTCAAGCCGGTAATTATTACCGAAAAACCTCCACATAAGAGTAACCAGTAATGGTCGCCCGAGGGTTGAAACTTAAAGCGATGCCGTTTGGAGAGGGGCTGGTTGATTATAGCCAGACATTATCGAGCACAGATCCATGACTTACACAGTCGGAGACCGGCGCTTCATTGACAATGACACCTGAAATTACCTGTCAAACAAGCGTCGCCTTGTCACAGTGACTCTTATCTTGTACCTTTACATATTCCAATCTCATAAACATCAAAATATGGCACTGACAGGTGCTAAAATATAGTCTTTTAAATAATGTTGTTGAATACGGAATGAAGATAATATAGACATTGAGAGCTATCCAATTTACAAACCTAGAATTAACCAAATTAAAAGCCATTTATCATGGGTAATGTAAAATCTTTAGCCAAGGTAAACATGGGACCAACAGTCAATGTTTCAAAACTGAACACAAGATGGTACCATATTCAACTCAAACTGTATGGTAATTGTTATCGTAAAACTTAAACCACAATGACACAAAGCGAACAGTGCACTTTAGTATTTTGGATTTGCAAGCATACATCTACAATACATCTCGGGTAAGTTATTATGAGCGTTTTAGTCATGTTAATTTCACGGACATGATGGGTTGTTGTCACTGCATCAGTTAACCAAAGCCAATTTGGGCCTTATATGGTACGTAACAGTCAAAATGATTGCGAACAAAATGTGATCTGTATGGCAGATTCTGTTATTTGCAATACAGCAAGACAGTAAAAATATGGCATAACGTCCTCTAACAAATCATCTTGGTTTATGTTTTAAGTAATTCTTGTAACTTACACGTAAGGTAAAATACCTTTTTAACGGATTTGTTCAGAACAGATTTTGTATCGTGAATAATGATACGAAGACAAATGTTTACTTGTTTCAATGTGATAATGCAACTGCGTCGTTGTTTCGCCACAAAAAGCATAAACAGGTAGTGGTTTTAGAATTACCGGCAACCAGGCCAAGATGTTTACCACGTAAGAAGGCTTTTAGAAAGAGATTATCCTCGCTTGGAAAGATGATCAGTGATTTGCTGCAAAAGATTGCGAGTAGACAGGACAAAGTGCAGGTGAATTAGGCAGGATAGATGAATCTATCTTCAGTTAGCTTAATGGATCTCCTTTATTACAGTCATAGCTCAATATCATATCTGTGTTTGAGTCATTCCACGTTCTACTGGTTACCTCCTAGAAGGATCACCCCAGATAACTCGGTCCATTAAAGTGTCAAGGAAGAACATTATCTGCATAATTAGTAACAAATTCACACAGTGCCTGACAATTTGCTAACTGGTAAGCGCTATTTACAGAGGTGGAAGCCACACAGAAGAAGCAAACTTTCATCCTGGGTAATGTCTGGACATCTCCTTCATCAACATAACATATGATAGTTGATACGAGTACAAAAACACTTGAAGTTGTACTGTAACATCCTTCGTAAGAGTTCAAGTGTCTGTAATTAGCTCTAAAAGAACATTATCAGCTTCAGCCTTCAGCTTGGGCGTGAAAATAGGTGTAGGTTTGTCGAAATCATCGCAGAAATCTCCATTTCAAAGGCACATCTTCCTGTTAAAAGTGCCAAGACATAGTCCAACTGGCTCCATAAGTGATGCCTGCTGAAAGTTTTGAGTTGAATATGGGACCTTCCTGCCTTTGTTTGGACAGTTTGAGCAGAGTAAGTGCATTTGTTTTTGAAGTTGTATTTAAAGTAGCCATTAATTCTTGGCTCCGGTAATTTTTCTGCTACAAAGTATAGAAACTTGGAGATCACTGTATCGGTTAAGCTGTCCGTTCTGTTTTAAGAGTGTTTGGAGTTAATCATTCCTGCATGCTTTCCTTGTTACAACAATATTCTAGTGCTTCGTACAGTTCATCCGAATTGTAGTGACATATTATTTAAACACATATATCTGTTTACTCTCTCCCAATCTGTAATTTCATATAGTAAGTGCCATGTTTATGTGTCAAATATTAATACCATACCCCCACTTAAAGTTTCACTTGACCAGCACATGGCCAGATCATACAAACCATGACCTTGTGAAAACACCAATATTTACTACTGGGCTTACTTGGAATTTGAAACGAAACTTTTTACGTTATGCAGGCTTGCAAACCGTAGACTGCTAATCATATGCACATGTATTGTTCCTTACTATTCCTCTTAGGAGATGTTTTCGCAATTCACATGCTTAATGCACGGTGTAGGTAGCAGCTTTGAAAGTCGAGGAACTGTTCTGAATTGTCTCGATTAAAATAGAGCATGAAATTACTATCAAAAGTTTAAGGCCCGTCAACAATTGAATTTCATGCTGAGCTAATGTTAAGCTAACTTTTGATAAGGGCTCTACGATGATTTCTTGATCTGATGTCGACATGAAAATGAAGTATGTTAAATTCCAATTCATGTATATTTGATGTTGATATTGTCGGACGGTGTTACTCATACAAAATTCAAAATGCATGTGATATGTGCAACACTTCGCCATTGACAAACTATCCAACAAAGTTGTCATTACTTCACAAAACTGTCGTACCTTTTTTTTCTAATTGTATGCATAACATGGAATGTGCGAGAATATCTACTCTGAAAGAAATAACCCGACTATGTAGCGTTGATAGCTATCTATTTGGGACCTTGTGGATGTTTTGACAAGCCACCGAGGATTCGGTCGGATATTAGGGTGACAGTTTGGTACTCCAGGAGGCTATGTTCACACCATGCATGGCTCCACCAGGGATCAGACAAGTCATAACATTAGGTCACTACACGCTTCTGCTCCCTGTCAATACTAAACAAACCTTTGTATCCATTTACGATATAAAGGTCTCAATTTACAAAGGTATTTACGAGTACTACATGTCTACAACTAAGTGACGCCAAAGGGAATTCGAGGATCAGATCTGCTCAATGTTAGAACATTAAATCTCATCCAAACAATGAGCTAAGTTTTTAAGGTGGTCTATCCATATGCGCCTTTATTTCTTCATTTGGCTGCATTCAATGAACAATAAACTACATACAGTATTCCCACAATGAACGCAAGTCACATCACGGAAAGGAAAGTAATTCAGTAGTTTGGAAACAATATAAGTAAACACGGCGTTGTTGCTTCCGTCAAAACCAAGTCATTAAATTCTAATATTGGAAGTTGAAACGTGCTAGTTTGACCGTCATGATGGAAAGAATGCTGGAGTAATTCTTTCTTTTAAGTCAATCATTGACGATCATTTTCGCACAAGCTGTTCTCAAACTTTGGACTGTGACAACAAATGTCAGTTACTTCTTGAACGACTGGTCGTGTTCCATACCGATAGGCGCTGGTGTGTATTCACCCATGCGAAGTTACACTGACCAGATCACATATTACACAGCATAGAAGACAAATATTATCCCCTGATAATGTGAATGTATTACCACATTGTCTCCAATATGCCTTCAGTTTTCTCATTGCCCTATACACTGCAGGCAAAAACTAAGCAATAATAATCTTACACCCACAATTTGCATTATATAGCCAAAGGCAACATGCTTGTGTCAATTACATGCCTGATTGCAAAAGTAAATGTTGTGTCAAGAGTATTAATGCCACAGCACTAACAGAAAACATTCTACTAAATAGCGATTTTGATAAACTAACTTGCTTTGCTTATTTACATTTTAATAAGGTTATAAATAATAGTATGAAAAGTCAGTCTGCATCCGAGGACCTAATTGACACGTTGTTTCAAATAGTAAATAATTATTAACCTTCACTTGCAATTAATCGCCGAATTGTCCTTTACAATAAAAAAAATACTGTAAAAAAGAACTTTGGTACACTGATGTTAATGGTATTTCAGTGACAACCCGAAAGTAATATTCGATAATGAAGTGAAGATTAGTCATCAGTAAGATGTCAATTCGGTTAACTTTCCTATGGTTCCTATCACAGTCTTAACTTTAAATCATCTTGAAATGACTATTAAATGCAATCAACTGTTGAAAATTGGTAGCTGGGTTAGGAATCTGAAGTTGCATGTAAAACTGTGGCTGCGCGTTGCAGGCTCCACCCTGTGATTGACTGCTTGATGGATGGCCTCGTCATGGAAACTGACACCTAACCAATAGAATCAAGTGCCTGTTAAGTGTGCCAGGTCGAAGAGCCATCTGCTGAGTAACACTGAAACTACGATTGGCCCGGACCCATTCCTAGAAACTCCCGCGATGTAAGTTGCTAACTTGACAGGTCAATTAACATCACTCTCCTCGGAATATCCTACAAAAGGATAAGATGAAACTTCAAGTTGAAGATAGTAACATGAAAAATGGCACATTTTACCCATTCCACTGATAGAAAAGGCAAAGAATTTGTGTTAGGTTTTTAGTCAGTAGTTTTGGGACATTGTGCACTGTAGATGTAATGGGAAGTGCGTATGCATAAGCGATCAGTTTTATTAGCCTCCTGGGCATGTTTAATCAGCAAATTCACCCTCAGTGTAACATGAGATCCTGTCTAACAACTCTAGATTAACAATTGTTGTGTCAACTGTCACACTAACTGATTCTGGCAGCATCTGCAACCAGGTTGAAGTTTTTCTCGAAAAATACGCATCCTTTGCCGAAACGTCAGTGAAATTCAGCGATAAGCGAAGCAATGGATCCCGTAGCCAGCATCTCCGGACCGAGACCCGGACTTTCTTCTCGGGCTTCAGCCTTCTCCATTGCAGCCTTGGTCGGGGACGACAGCTGCAGTCAGCCAGGAGGAGGAGAAAGTAGTTCTGCCGGTCAAAATGATAGTAGTTCCGATACTTCCAATGACAACAAGTCACCGTTAGGTAAGTTGCTAACAATATGATGTGCAAAAAATTCATTTTTCTCTGCCCATGTAATATGGCGAAGAAAATATTTATCTGCATACTTCATGTAGTACGGTACTTGCTTCACTACCTACAAGATGGTATACATTTATTGTCATTAATAATTAAGAAACAGTAAATTTTATTCTGTGGTTCTTTCTTTCTAACGATAAATTTGTAAAGTTAAGTATCAACTCCAGTGTATGATGCATCCTTTTTGTCATGACACCCTATCGTATAAATGCGCTGTGGTTTATCTGAAATTTGTTCAACATAAAATAACATTTACACAAGATGCTGTCGTGGTGTATATTTATCAGTCAGTTTTGACTGATATCAGTAGCAGTTATCAGCTGTTACTGATGAGTCTGACACTTGAGTAATTAGTGCACATACATCCCGACCATGATTCCGACGCGAACGCATGGACATGTTGAATGACTGAAACCATGACGCATTTCACAACAAATGTTACTCCATGTTAGTGTCAGATCAGCTGATACTAAGAGACATGCTCCTTGTAAACTGCCCTCTGCATCAAAACTGTAAAATACTGTGTTCAATCTGTCCGTGTGCGAGAATTCTTCTTATTAAAGCAAATTGCCCAAATAATTCGTCCGCAAAACACAAATAAATTAAAGAGATGAAATAACAACACCTGCCACGAACTATTCGCACTTTGTCTTGAGTAAAATTATTCACCCAACCTATGTCAACTAACTCGTGTTCAATGAAATATAACAGCTAACAATGCAATGTACAGTAATTACAAAAACTACAAAAAGTCAGTCGACTTAAAATAATTAAATTCTAACATTGCAGAGAAATTAGTGGAGACCGCTGCCAGTGCGTATGAGCGAGCGGCGGGAGATGATGAGACGTCCGCCTTGGATAACGACGATCTCAGTTCCGCTGTTAACACAGGTGAGATTCATGCAATGCGGTTTCCTGATACAGGGACCCATGCACGGGATGACTACATATTTCTACAATGAATGCTTAAATTATCAAGGTGACAATACAAAATATCAAATTAGCTGGATGTTGCCACATGTGAAATCTTAACTGTAGTTACACTATTCATAATCCTATATTAGACCGTCAAGACTACAACGTTCTTTGTGCTTTTGTGTATCAATATATCAATTCAGTGGTCTATCCAATATAAATTTCATAAGATTATTTCACAATCATCATTACGTTGTCTCCTCTTGTACTATCGCAGGGACTGTCAGTGAACAAGGTGCCTGCAGCAGTATTGAACTGGCATCTGTGCAATGCAGATTAGAAACCAAGGAACTTTGGGACAAGTTTCACCAACTTGGGACGGAAATGATCATAACAAAAACTGGCAGGTCAGTAGAGTCCAAAAAATTTTTAATGATCGGCACCGAAGCCGCTCCCCTTCTATCCAACGCAAGCGCTTTCGTCTTTTCCAGTGTTGGAACAATAAATGTCTGAAATTCTAATGTCAATTTAATAAATGCGCAATAGTTGGCAGGATTTAGAATTTCTCTTCAAGAGTGAGTATCGTAACTTTTTTGCACTATTTCTGCCCAAAGTGGCATTCACTGTTTGGCCCAAGCATGTGTAGACTACAAAGCAAATTGGCTGGCCATCGTGTGATCCAAAAACAGGGGTGCTTTTATTCGAGAAGGTGCTTCAATTCGAATATTTACGGTATTTGCAGTGTAGCTGTTTTCACTCAATGTAACTGAATATTTTTGAAATACAACGACACTTGGATGGGAGTAAATATGTAGCACGCGTTAATTTGTCCCTTGTATGGGGATGACGGAATTTGTGCAAAAAAAAAAAAATGTAAACCACTTTCTCACGATCAACTCAATTGCAATATGGTTTGATCTCTGCCTCTTAAATTATCAACTGTATATAACCTTAAAATTGGTGCATTGACTGATTATACAAAGCGAATAATTGGAAAATTCAATATCAATTTCGTTTGCAATAAGTACCTAAACTTTATCAGGCCTCACACATCAAGGTGGGAGGTATAGTGGTTACTTTCAATGTACCAGAACAAAATTATGTTGACATGTTCATGCATATAAAACAAGGTGAAAACAAATAAAAACAGATCAAGTGTTAATTTTAGTGAAAATTGGTGGTAAAATATGCAGGTACAAGTGTGACCAATGCGATGAATGAGGCTTGCTGATAGGTGATAGCAGGCAAAGGTTGATTCTTTCAACGGTTACACCTTATCCACCCTCTACTTTGAATTTTTAACTTATTAAATGAGTAGTACCAGTGAAACTTCGGTTAAAAACATACCAATGTGTCCGCGTTACATCCGAACTTATGATTCATATTTCATTTTGCGAACAACAGAATTTCACGCGGTGTTTTTCATCTAAACTACAGCGCAGTGTTATTGTTCTTAAGAGAAGAAGCGCGAAGGAATTACAATAACATACTGATAAAGTTTATATCCCGTGTCGAACATAAGTGAAGGTCATTCGAAAAAATTAAACCTAAGTTCAGAGATTGGTGCTTGTCTGAATTTAGAGGCAATGTGACACTTTGCTGCATTTTCATTATCATTCGAGAAGAACTGTAGAATATGTCTGTACACAGATCTGGTGAAAGAAAGCAGTTGTCCTGTCAAAACAGTTTGTCTAACATATCTTGATGGAGCTGCCATTCTGTCTACGGACTATCAACCACTGTCGGTCCTGTTGAAACAGTGTGACATCACTTTTCAACATTACTCCTTATGTATACTTCAAATGGAACTCGAGTGTGAACTGGCTTTATAATGCCAATGATGAAGTTTTCTGAAATCGTTTTCTGTTATCAATTGGTGCTTCCTACAATTGTAATCGCAAATTTGACCTGCAATAATAAGTTGGTGAACAGAAAGCACTTAAGATGCGAATGGTGAAGCCAGAGAGGTGTCGATTTACGCCAAGAAATGGTATCGAAAAAGTGTTCCGTTAAACATTAGACGGAATAAAAGCAGTTTGTATATCTGAAGGTCTGTTTTTCGAGGTTGAAAAATAGCAAACTGTTAAAAGCAACACATTGCCATTGTGGGAACGTGCCAGACAGCGACACTTTCCATTTAAACAATTTTAAAACTTGCAACCTCATAAATATTTTTGAGACACTCATTTTACATAAGGATTGTTTTAGAAGCTTACATCTTTTAAAAGGTTTTATATAACTGCACGAATGTCAAATAAATAGAAATGGTAGAATTTCGTGACAAGCGGTAACATTTTACCTGAATGAAGGGGGAATTTGACAGGACAACGCAGCAGCTGATAAGTCCTACAATGACACAAAAGCGAAAGAGTTTATAAGGCTCATTGTTAGCCATTTTACCTTTCGTTCTTCGTGTGTGTTTAGCTATCAGAATGACCTTAATTAGAAACACAATGTGGCAGTCTATTTTACAGATCAACACGTTTTCGGCTTGTAGAGAGCTTTGTGTATTTTTAAATGGTAATTCGATAATCGTTTTGAATAGTGTTGTGTTATTATGATTTATGCTTTGCATATATTGAATAACACATTGATCAAAACTGTATATTTTAACCAAGTTTTAAAGCGAATAATGAAATATGTATTATTACAAGGTAACATCCAATATCATCACCTTTAGGTAACCATGATAGAAATATTTGTCAGTCGTTGTAAATGACAAGGCATGTTGACGTGTCGTGCTAAGAAAGAACGGGTCCTTGTATCTCGTGAATATTCAAATAAGAACGGAACAACAATACTTGCAAGGAATTTAAAATCTTCCTAATTTTTCTTCTTTGTAATACATCACCTTCAAGTTGGTAAAAATCAAGAAGAGTATCACCGCATACCAATTAATGTCATTTCCCTAATATAGACTTAATTTGATGCAGCTTAAATGAAAGGATAATTTTCCCTGAACAGCATGTTTAAATTAGATACGTTTTATATGCACAAGGACCAAATAAAATTTACAAATGAAATGTCCAATTGGGTTTCTTTTGAAGGTTTTCTGATCTGTTACTGTCATTATAGAGGTTACTGTGATAATTAAAGGGCTGAGGTAATATATTCTGACTTTTGATGGGACCCCAGGGGTAAGGGCGCGTGTTACCGTTGTCTGTCCTGACCCTCGGGGAAGGGAGCCATGACTGCAGCGATGTGTGACCCAATGACCCCCCCCCCGACACCATAACCAATCACACCTTCTGTTCTAATGTCACACCGAATTTCCATCGGCTCTCATCTGGCCCCTGGGTCTTTATCCAACACCCAGCAGTCATCCATTACAAATATGTCAGTTTAACAATTGCTGTGGAATTTTTTAGTTACAAGGGCAATAGAACACAAGTACCTCCTTGAAAATTACGTTCAACATCTTTATAATCCTGACAAAAATTGTAGTAATGCAATAGAAGAACAATGATATTTAACAATGATCTCGAAAAATTATCATATTCAAAACAGATTAGTAAATAAATATGTATGCCACATAAACGTTTAGACATACTAGTATTAAGGGGCATACTGTCATTAAATTTTCGAGTTTATCAATTACTTCTATTCCTTAAATGAAACAAACTGGAAAGAAAACAAGTTTTAATGTGAATAAATGCGACATGAGTAAATCATATACGCATGTAGTGCTCAAGCCTATTAAAAAGTCCGAGAATAATTATCAATATTGTGGACACATAAAGTTAACTTTAACTGCTCGTGTTAATTTTGATAACGAGTGTTTGGTGGTGACGCACACAGATGTGGTGAAGCCTCGCAATATGCAAGAAGGAACATTTTACCCTGACATTAACATCTGTTTCACTCTATTTAGTCTAGCTGTTCCGCAATAGCACAGAATGGGGTCAATTAAACACCCAAAAATTATCTGAACGGTTTTTTCTTCAAAACGTCGTTTTGATAAACATAATTAACATTGTGATTGGTTATGTGTTATTGCCTGATATTGAAAACGTGTCTCAAGCATTAACAGTACATTACCTGAAACCTGACGAAGCAACGAATTTAGCAAAGTTGTATGAACGTTACAGCAAATTGCCTACATCACAATTCTAAGTTTCTTTCCCGTGCTGTCATTTTCAAGTTATAAGATATGAGCTGAATAAAATATGATCGCCATCAGTTATGAAGTTGATTTTGATAAATGTAAGGGTGTTAGGTGTAAACAGCGATCAATACTATTTAATATAAGATGAACTATAAACCTTTGTTATGTATTGACAGTTAGTATGATTTATTATTATTAACATTGACAGTATTCATTAAAATATAATGTATGAGTCGCTGTTTAGACTTCCATTTACAATATTACAGAGCAGTGCGGGCTTTTAATTAGAATCCTGGGCAGATCTAAGTGATAACAGGTGACCTGTCCAATTCTTACATTGTTGGTATATCGAACCTCCTTATTATAATCAAATACAATCATCAACGTTAATTAAAATATCAACAGAAATTATGATTTTCATTGATTGTCCATTACTGTTTTGTTGTGTCAACTGGAGCAGAGTTAATACGAATTAGAGGATATATTGATGTTTTAATATCGTATTACTACGGCTTCAATTGAAAAATACCCTCCCAAATTATCGATTCACCACACTTTCGTTTTCTTGATTACAGTTACAGTTTTACCGAAGTCAAATAAATTTCTCCGACAAGAAAGGAAAAAATAATGGGTCCAGAATTACTCTATGAATTCCGGTATATGATGATTACAGATCTATGAGATAGCCTTGTATTCCAGCGATCTTCTACAACATACCCAAAATGCCATTATTGTTATACAGGTGTGATTGTCACTGAACTTGGCAATGTATATTTTCAGACGTATGTTCCCCACGGTAAGAGTCAGTTTTAACGGACTGGACGCGAGCACCCGTTATGCCGTGTTAATGGACATTGTTCCCGTAGACAACAAACGCTACCGTTACGCATATCATCGTTCTTCGTGGCTGGTGGCCGGAAAAGCTGACCCTCCCCAGCCCAGTCGTCTGTACATGCATCCAGATTCACCTTTTACAGGAGACCAACTTGGCAAACAAACTGTATCTTTTGAGAAGCTAAAACTAACTAATAACATGCTGGACAAGAATAATCATGTAAGTGTGACATATTTTACAAAGTTTTCAGCCATGAAGGATCGTCCTGCATTCATACTCAATTTTATTACGTCAAAAATACAGAGCAAGCTTTGGAACAAAATTGCGAGATGGTTGTTTCTTTCTTATGTCGGAAACTTTCAGTGTGGCGCCAATGTACCGAAGTTGCTCTTCCACTCTGTGACAACCATACCTCTGGCTTACACCAGACACAACTTTTACTCGTTTAAAACTCTGTCTATTGAAAGTGTAGTTTAGCTGAGAGTTGATCCCTCCCTCAGACCCTGTCCTCTACAACATTAACTCCAGGAGGAGTAGCTGTCAGGATAGGTTACTGAGAGAGATGTACAACTCAGTCTTCTGGCAGAGAAGGGCTACATGTGTAACAAGCCATGTAATCACCCAATTTGGAATCTATCAATCACAACATATCAGAATTCGAATGATTTCTTCTTATTGAAAAAGGAACAAAGGCATTTCAATGAAAAACAAACAAAGCAAGTCCCTTTACATTTAGAGTTGATTAGATACTTGACCAAATAACTTGGACGACAAGGTTGGTATTGCAGTCCAATCCGAGACACTTTCTTTGTTTGGCACAGATTTAAACCATTTTCAGCTTAGCAATTACTTATACTTTGTAGCAAATTATTCTCAACTCCATGCACAAGTATCAGCCAAGAATTCACATCATTAGAAGAAAGGAATCCAGTGGAACTGATCCAATTCAAAGCCTAGAAGCAGAGGAATTTCGTACATTTGTCTTCCCCGAAACCGTCTTCATAGCCGTAACTGCTTACCAAAATCAACTGGTCAGTGAATTTCTTCACAAACTTGATCAATTATTAATCTTCATGAATTATTTGATGTCAAATTGCACTGAATTTAACTTATGGGGCAGGTTAATAGAAATTGCACCATTTTCCTGCCACTGATTATTTATTGGCGCAAGAATCCATATTTCATTGATGGTAGTCATGTTGTCTAAATATATACAGCAATATCAGAACACCATTTGTGATTACCTATATTTTACATGATGAGATTCAACTGTCATCACATGCTTTAACAATTTCATCACTCCTAACAAAAGTAGCTCGACAACATCAATGACTTTCCCGACCATTTCATCCCCATTTCAATTAAACTTTAATGGGTTATTCTTGTTCAAAAATTCAAATTGATTACTAAACCTATTTTAAAATGTGTAAAGGGCGCAGCGATGCAATTATGATTGGATGTCTGTCAATGATTTCAGCATCTTTTTTCTACATCGGGATTAAGCAACATATGTATCTTAAATTAATTTAAACACAAAAGTACCAAGAGTTCTTACAGCGATTCTTTTGCTTGCACTTACATATTTAACAACAGCATTCATAAATTGTTTTCAGATGGGTGGCCTTTACTTTTGAGAATCTACACTACATAATACCCAATAAATAAATTCTACCTTTCTTTTACTCGAATACAGTTCAGACACAAAAATATTTGCTTTTTGAGCCACATTGGCTCCACTGGGTAGGCCCAGAACATCGTAGTACTAAGAATAGGTGTTGACAGATCCCACTGTGGGTGGGTCTGGGTTCTTGACCCAGCAGAAATATACTCAACACAACATATCAACAGTTCAACCTGTCATAATAATGGACAGCTTCTAAATTACCATTCGTAAAAAATATAAGTACGCTGTGTTGAGCACCAAGCGGTATCAACTTTCTGCGTACGCGGCGTTTATTGAATGAAACGATTTCAAAATTTAGTTATTGAAATCATGTAAATAGCAGTGTACTGCAAGTTTGAGTTAAATTGCCAGATCAGTACACAAGTATAGCATATAAAACACATCTGATAGTATGTGTGAATTTGGATAACAAATTCTTCTCGTTTCGAACAGAACTTTTTAGCTTCGTGTACCAAGATGAACCCACATTACTACAGTCCAAATACCTTTATGTTTATTATTTACCTCCGTAAAAACTAAAGACGCTGACAGATGAATGCAAAAGGCGAATAATAAATTGCACTAACCCTAAACACATTTACTATGATCCATATATTAAAAAGCATTTCTCGCAAGCCAAAGGCTTGAGTGGCACCTTTCATAACACTATGTAAGACAGGATATCGAAAGAGAATTACTGTGTCATAGTAGGGTCAAAGGTCCCGGGTCTCTTTAACATCATCTGTCAGCAGTTATTATATTTGTTCAATGAAAAATAAGCTACTGAAGACTCTTTTGACATCAGCTATCATAACATTTCTAGATTACAAAGTTGAAGATCGACAGTAATCCATTTGCCAAAGGTTTCCGTGATTCCTCCAGGTTGACTGATCTAGAAAGGTATGTTACACAGCTTTTATACTGTGCTTATATGCGTAGAATGCCAAATACTGGCGTACTTTATGAACTATTTGGTACAGAAATATAAATGCATAAAGGTTCTGCAATATTTAGTTATAATTGTCTTTAGCAGCTTAATAACTGCATCCTGTTTCATCGCCCACGGACTAAAGCTAACATAAGCTGAACTGTTTCAATTTTTTTTTCAATAAAATAATTTTTAAACATTATCTTTAATCGGGCGTTTTGACACTTGTCATCAATAATACAAGTGCAATGTCAACTGATTATTCTTTTATTCTTTAATGCGCTATTAGTGCAGATGTATACAGAGAAAATGTGGAACAGTTAATAAGGCAACATACGTATGCAAGATCACCACTACGAACGTACTCAGACTCCACGACAGCCTCTGATTATGACGATTCGTTAAAGTCGCATCTCACACATTACAAAGGTAAACATTTTTTATATCATAGTACCTTAGTCACGTCAAAACGAGGTATTATCTTGTCGATTTGTTTGTAAACAAAATTTAAGTTATTTCGTTATATTTGAGTTATTCCGATTTGCTAATATATTTTACTATCTGTGTAAATTTCATGATAAAGTTCTATTAATTTATTACAACCAAAACAAAGGAATATAATACTTTAAATCTTGCATTTAGCAAAAAATTTATTTATACAAAAGTAAAACCTAAGGTTAATACCTATCTTTTGTCAAGTTCATTTAAAAAAGTAAATAAACAAATCGACAAAATAATATCTCGTTTTGACGTGACTAAGCTAGTGATACAACAAGCGTCTTTTCATGTATGCCATCGTCATTACCGGATTTCCCCGTAATATAGCCCACCCAAATAAAAGCCCATGGGCTTATGAGTGGGGAATATTCCCCACAAAGTAGCCCTGGACTAAAAATAAAAAATTTCACTTTGACATTATATGTTTTCTGAATTATGTAGAAATGGCCTTTTAAGTTAGTAAAGGTTATTGAATTACCCATGCGACTAATCATTTAATTGTGATTTACATTTATCACTCAATTTAAAATGCAAGATATGAATTTGTAAAATGATAAATCATAAAGAAAATAAAGCATGGTACCAAATACTGGTCAGCTGTATCTTTTATGTTCCCCATTTTTAAGCCCATGGGCTTATATTGTGTGCCAAACTTTATTGCCAATTTAGGCCTTTCCCCACATATAGCCCATGGGCTAAATTACGGGGAAATCCGGTACCGAAATGAATCCTTTCTCACAGTTTAACCTTTTTCTGGAAATCGACCAATGTTTTAACAATGGACATTGCTGGCCAGTACAATAAATAGAACAAACTGTTAAGCAAAGCTTGCTAACTTGCGGAGTAATTTGGTGAGGTGTGTGCCTAAGTAAAGGTGAGAGAGTAACTAGTAAGGTGTGCTTAACAGATCATCAGCCTCTCAGGTAGTCTCAGATGATGAAGGCACAGTCCCTGCCTATTAATCTCAGCTTTAAGTAGCTGGTAAGGAACCAAATAACCTGGGATAGATCCAAGCAAAACCGATTCTAAATGTTACAGCTGTTCCTCTTGTTTCGCGTGATATGAAATGATGTGTATAATAGAATTGTATAACTTTATACTTCTGTACAGACTTGTAACACTGATAGAACATATTATTCCCATGCATATCTAGCGATAAAACAACGAACCAATTGCATGAGTAATTAGTACTATGTAATATGATCACATAACTTGCAGTGCAGTCCGCTTCTGGGAGATGCCCAGGCTTACATCGTAGTCAGATATTTGTTGAAGGGGTCAGTTGTTCACCATTTTTCTTGATAGTTAAGAAGTCAATTAGAAGGGATCGAGCCGTTAGTATGGCAGGTAAAGACGTGTTGTTTACGTTGGTACGGGAGGTGGCAGCTCATCAGGCGGCTGCCATGGCATGTTGAGGGAGTCTCAAGAGTCTGCTGTCGGCAGCCCATACACAACTGTTTTCACTGTTGTGTCTTGGGCATCATCCTTGATACAGGCCAGTAAATGATACAGGGGTATTGTTGAAGCCGTCATTAAATCTCGAGAGATGGGTACATATAAGATTTTGAACAGATGGCACCACCCTACTTTCTTTGCGATACGAGACACCGATGCTTTATCAAAGTTATTAAGATGGCGACACCGTCACACAAAATGTAACGAACAGTGTCTTACTGAGGAGAGCTGAGACACAACACAATTTTTCTTTTCCTTTTTGACTCATTTGGCATAATTGCCAAAGAGCCTATAGAATCATGAATTGTCCGTCATCTGTCATTGTTGTCGTCATCTGTGCAGAGCTGTCCTGAGCACACTACATATCATAGAGACTTCATATCTTACACACATATGCACCTATGTCCTATCTCAAAGCCTTGCAAAAATTATGTTGCTGTG
>JBCAUI010147980.1:0-17945 GCA_038406195.1 Haplosyllis anthogorgicola
GCGTTCAGTCTTGACAAGTGTCACTTTCACTCAGTTGAGTGAAAGGTGTGAACAATCGGCTTCACAGCTCATAGGAGCTCTAATCATCATGTTGGCATGTGTCACTTGTCTGCTTATATAAATCACATATCCTTTGGTCTAAAGCATTCATTGAAGCTGATGAGGACAGTGAGATACTGTCGAAAAGTACTTACTTCACGCAGGTAATACATCTATCGGATTGACATGTATTTTTTTTGTTTCTTCAGCAGTGAATTGCAGAAACAACAACTACGTATGTATTTCGTATCCATTCCAGTCCTAAGAAACGATTTCCAGAAGTTTTCCGGTGCTATTTATAGACGAGCCACTTTTATCTGGCACGACTTTCCGTATCTCTCCGCATTATTGCCCATTAATCTAGGAGGTAAATCAATTGATTCAACAGTTGTAGATCAAACACTATTATAGTAGCATTGTAATGTACGGTGTCGTCAGCAGCTCAAATGTTAATTTAGAACTATTGCCTGCCTTCCTCTGCTAACATGAAAGGTTTCAGGAAAACGAGCCTGCAGTAAACACACTCTTATACAGTGTACACCTCTATTGGTGGGAAAGCAGGTGTAGCACGAGACGTTACCTTTGGGATCACCGCAAGCAAGCAAGAAAGAGTGCAGGTGAGAGGAACCATCCTGGCTTTAAAACCAATGAGAATGGTCACACAAAGTCCAAAATAGGGGTAATTTTTGAAGAACAGTTATTGCGTAATAACGGCTTTCACAATCTTAGTAAGAGGAAACCTCAGCAAAAGAAGCCTTACCAAAAAAACAAACAAAAAAAAGCAGGGTCACTGTGTGATTCATTATCATACAGATGTCGATCAATTGCTCTTGTTTTGTATCAAATGGTCTGACCCGGCTAAGGCTACATCTTTTACGCCTCTCTATTTCAATCGAGTACAAAGCCATAGAATGGATATTAGTTCCTGCCATTATAGATTTCTTTGATGACATTATATTGCTACATATGCATAAAATAATTTGCTCACGTCAATTATGATAGAAGTAGCTCGGTAGTAACAAGCACGGACGTTGTTCCGGACGGTAAGCAATACGTAGAATACCGTATTGTTCCTAAAATAAACTGCCGTCTCCAAGATAATTAGATGTTGACCTCTTCGATGTAGTTTACAGAGATGCCAACTCTCACGCATTCAGCGTGAGTCTCACGCTTTTGGGACTCTGATAGGGAAAGAATGAAAAAAATAATTTGCCATTTTATTCATCATGAAAACATTAACCTTCAGTTGAAATGGCTCATTCTTGCCTAAAAGCATCATAGATCACAAATCAATGATAATTATTTTGTCCAAAGTACTGTAATTAATTAAAGCAGTATGCACAAATGCGTGAGATCTCACGCATTTAAACTCTCATAGGTTGGCATCTCTGAATTTATTTTACATGAAACTAATACTCGTGTCAAACAATTTGTACAGCAGCAGCTTCATGACTTGAGTATGTGGGGTGTTTTAATTTTGTCACATCCAACTATCAAAATCCCATCATTTTAGCTTCGATAATCAATTCTAACTAAAACCTTAGCAGAGCACCCATTCTAAAATTGGTTTTAGCGCCCGGTGCTTTATTTTGAAACAATACGGTACTTAAGTAAAAACTGAAATAGATTTGTATTGTAACTTTGGTAAATAATTGATGAAGACACCAAGATAGTGTCTTCAGGTGGTAACGTAGAGTAATGCGTTCTTCTTAAAGAGGCAAAGGAACTGCGAAAGAGAAGAGTCATTTAAGGCCAGGCTTTATTTGTTGGATTACGTATCAATCGAAGAACATTTTGTGAGCGGTGATCGGAAAAAGGAAGACTTCACTGTACATCTTTTTATTTTTGATTAGAATTCATGAAATCAACACATAATTTTTCTGAACGATTTTTGACGAGGCAACAGAAAGGTACAGTTTTGGGTTATTTGGGTTATGATTGAATTTTGTTTTTTGTTTTTTATTAGTTTTGGTTTCTCAGAGAGGCAGAAAAGGTAATCCAACAAGTAAAAAAAGAGTGGCCTAAAGTGGCAAATGAACAGAGGGAGAGAAGGATTTTTTAATGGGACTGAAACGTTACAGAAACAATTGGAATTTGCAGTGTAAAGAGATTCTGGAATGAAATTCCTAGAATTGTGCCAATACAGCAGCCTGCAGGTAAATCACCTTTCGTGGAGAATATTATCTGTCGCTCTAAAATACACATAGCATGCAAACTAGAGGTGAGCTTCGGTATCCGTATTTGGTTCTGCCGGTTTTATTTCTCAAATTCGGTTATGAAAATGATAAAACCAAGTATTTGGTTTTAATTAGGTCATGGTCAATCATTAAAATAATTAGTTTGAAGGGCAAAAACAACAGTTTTATGAAACTAAGAACCATGTTGTTATCTTAATATGTTCAACTTTTGGGATAACAAATTGAAAAAAAAGAGATGAGGGACACATATGATTCTAGTTTTCCATAAAACGAAGCTGCCAATTACAACTTTTGACTATTGACCACTAAAATTAGACCATGATTTCCTGCTAAAAGTAAAGATTCTCAAAAACCAAATCAAATCAAATTTCGTTTGGTTTTGTAAACCAAATACCGGTTGTGAAAAATTACATTCGACACCATCTCTATTCTTAATGGTAACTTTCTTCTGTTCAACCCAAGTTATGAAAATTTTACGCCCAAAAGTGGTCAAAGACTAAGTGAATATTTAGCCATATAACTTCATGGTATGATTGGTCGACGTGCGACTTCGATAGCTTCAGGCCTGTCAGTCTCTCATGCGTGTGATCGACTCATTAGTACTGCTTAATTGGGAAGCATAACAATGGCAATTAATTAATCAGAGCACAATATGTGTACAGGATGGGTCGTAAGTCACATAGGTGTGGCAGCATTGCAAATTACCAACTAATTCAATTATTGTTCTTTCTAAATAATGAACGCACTTGCAGCAGTTCTAGATTTAGCAGCCGCGTTTAGATCTTCCTTATTGAACTGCGCATTATCAAAAGACCAATCAAATCAGATTCTCCATTTTTTTCACGTACATTGAACGCAAATTACAGTTCATTTTTATACAAAACACTAAACTTAAAGCGTGAGCACACCTTGACATTAGTCGAACAAATGAATTGTCAAATGTAAGTAAAGTGTTGTGCAATTTGGTTTCTGAGTTTTCAGTATGATCACAATTACCACCTCTGTCTTTGTGGTAGGCCCAGCTTAGGTGTGGTACGCCATGTTGTTACAATATCTGTGTTTGAGGTTTCTATGCAGGGGAAATTGGTAGTATATCTCCCAGGATTACCCATTTTAGGGAAATTACCTAAAGCAGATTTGTCTTTGACCTGGGAAATCCGGATTAAATGAAGCTATTGCATTTCCTTGCAGAAACATGCAAGGTTGAGTAATATTAATGTTATAGTTCATTAGGATTTGAAGCGGGGAGCTGCCCTGGGCAAAGCCCTCTGCTCCATGCAATTTACCATTTACCTTGGAGAAAGAATGATAAACATGACACCAAGTCATTAAAAGTCCTTCAAAACTACAGCAGTATTCCATGGCAGTTCAGTTTGAGCAACCCATTAGTGAAGGGCAAATTAAAATTGAAGTTGCTGACATGGGATTGCAGCAGTATAAATTTAAGAGGCAAGAGTGCCTGGTAATGAATAGGGATGAATGCTTTAGCAAATACACATCACTTGTTTTAATCAACCTAATATTTCAAAAAGTAGTGGAAATCAAATATAACAGCATTGAAATCAGGAGAGGTGAGTGACAGGGATTCTGGATAGTGATATTAAATCCAGAAAGTAATTTCTCTATTCCTCTTCGTCATACGGGGCATTTTAGAAAGTCGATCATCGAAAACTCCTTGGCATCCGTATGTGGCATAAACTGCAATTGTGATCTTTATTAATGATTTTTTATTTATATGTTGTTTCATCACGTTTAAGCCTCGTCATTTGTTTCACTTAGAACACGTCGTCATTTATAGAGCACGGTCAGGAGTAAACTTCGTGGAATTTTTGGTCATTTGGCATAACTGCTAAAAAATCCACAGAATCATGAATTGTCAGTCGTCCTTCCTGAGTTGTTGTCGTCGTTGGCGTTATCTTAGTGCACACTTCCCCTGAGTACAATATTGATCATAGAAACTTTATGTCTCACAACCATATTTTTCTTTGTACCTTACACCTGAACATACAGCTGATGACACAGATTTCATATTTGACAAGCCTCATGCACCAACATACGCTTTTTATTTTCAGTATGGCAACCATAGTTTTGCTGTACACCACATATTTGAGAGTTGATCTAAAATGTGCAATGTGCTATATGAGTCAAATTAGCTCAGGTACAAATGGACCTATTTGGCGGCAATGACAAATCCGACTGAGCACAAATTGATGTCCTTTTATAATGCTTCATGAATAAACGTTGGCAGATATCAATATTTTGCCTTCGCTATTAGCACTGTTTCTTAAGGGCGAGTAACTCACTGTCGCGAATTTTCCTGTAAATCATATATGTGACTGTGAACAGACCCTCCGAGTCCGACGCGGCTCCCGGCACCCTCTGGATTGTCCAATGCACACTTTTTGGTGTGGTTGGCCTATCTGGTCGGGGTTCGGGTTCTGGTTCTGGTTTGGACCCACAAATCTATTTTTGGAAACAGGCCCTGGAGATGCCTTGCGCATGCGCTGTCCACCGTGACATAGCCATATGTCACTGTGAAACGCCTTGTTTCATCGCCATGATGTGGGACCCCATGTCATGGTTCGATGATGTCATGCGTGAGTTGCATAAAACCGATCATCTTCTCTAGTAAGTGCTCTTTTTGACCCTTGACTTCTTCGGAGTAAGGTTGAACACCATCAGCCCGACCCCAAACAGTCACCCTGTTCAGGACATTTCAATCGTATTCATGCAATCTTATTTCTGACAGCATGTTCCATGTGGGACATGCTACCTAAGTTTGTTAGGTCTTAGTTCAAGTTCAGTCATTCAACCAACCAGCCAATAACATCACCCTGAGTAAGGCGCAAAGGGGGCCTGTCACCTCTCAGTAACTGAACAGCAGTACGATTGTGTAACACAACCAGCCTCGGTCGTACAAGCTGCTAGGCCCACAAACAAAATTGAGGTTGTGAGGAGTTCACTCCTGTGACAATTGGTGTCCCTGGGTGGGCTGGCACAGGTTTGTGGTCTGCCAGAGGACTGCCGTAGACCGCGATCTACGCTACAAGCATGACTGCCTGAACAGGGTGCGGTGGTGGTAATCTAGCAATCGTTCTGAATTATCTGACCATGGGGACCCTGCAGGTGGCTAAGTCAGGCCCATGAAGACGATGTTCATCGTGGAATGACCCAGCTCACATTAGTTCATTTTAATACACCTAAGGCCTGAGCACCTCCATTAGACAAACCCAATGATTGGTAGCCACGCAAGCAAGCTGAAGAAGGATGGGACATCCATGGATGGACACAGTAGATTGTCCAACCAGTGACAGGGAGGATGCCACTGAAGCTACAGTGACTGAAGTCAAAGAAGAGAAACTCATAGTCACATGCAGAGGGAGTAGTTGAGAAGGGGGATCAAACCAGACCCCAGAATCTGCCTGATTGAGCTCCCAAAGAGAGACATGGTCCCCAGCCAGGATGACCGGAGGACTGCGCAGACACCCGCAGGTATGCAGTGCACCCATCAGTGCTGGAATATGGTCGGGATGGGAACTATCATCCACCGTCCCACACCTATGGAATGACTGGGTCATGCTCGACCTGATATGGATCGAGGAACCTGATCTGCAAGAAGTGCTACTCTTAGATGAGGCCCATGCCCTGTTCTTCAGGCAGCAGGTCTGGAATGAGGGGCTGTTGTGACATGAAGCAGAACAAGTCACGGTCTGCCTTTCAGTGGGTCAGCGTGACTGGATCAGCCACCAGATGGAACTTATCACCACAGAGTTACCCGTAATGGCAGCAAGAAGAGCCACTGCCCATCAAATGGGCAAGGCCAGGGACCAAATCTGGAAACTGAAGTCAAACCAGCCATGGAGGTTGTCTTGGGAACTAGCTCCAAGGGTTGGGTCGGAGCCACCCGGGGTTGGCCGACCCAGAGGAGGGCCTCCAGATCCAGATACTGACTCCAACCTGGGAGATGGCCTAGTAGGTTCCGATGGGCCCAGTGTGGGTGCAGTCAGAGTGGATGAGATGGAGTGTTTTGTTTCGAAGGGGGGTGAGAAACCCTGACCCAGACCTCATAAGGGAAAACCAGCAAAGGTGGAGCCAAAGGTAGGTCAGAGACGAGGCCCAGGTCAGCCCTGCTGACCACCTCCATTGCCCTTCCCCTCTCCCAATGGGGGGAGGGTGGACAATCTGACTCAGACACCTCTTACACTTCTCATGGGGTCATTGAAGGGGTCATCAAAGGAACTGTAGCCATGACTGCCTGGGGAACCTGAAGTTAGTACCCCTGACTGCCTCAAGTACCACATTGGCCTACATCGTTTGGTGGAACATAGTGAAGGGTCATCAGCGATTGGGATATAAGGATTCGGTGATCGTGTCCACTATGGGTAGCACAATCATGGACCTGCCTGGAGCTGTTCGGGTCATTGAGGAATTGATGGTGGCTGGCATGTTCTGAGATTTTGATCAGCTCATACATGAGCTGTATGCAATGCAGCAGTGACCCTGTGAGCTGGTGCAGTTTGCAGCGACATGGTACAGGTAATCTGGGACAGGCACCCTCATAAGCTGCCCCCAGAGGTGGCAGACTGAACAGCCCTTGATCACCTGTATGGTGGGCTGAGGGCATGTGCCTGTGCAGGAGCGACTCTCGACCCAGACGGGGGAACACGGGAACCCCCTCCCAACTCCAGTGGTAAAGATGACCCCCAAGAAGGATTCAATTTCCGAATAGGGCAAATGATAGACAGGGCAGAGGGAAGACAGTGACGCTGCTTCAACTGCAACTCCCCTGACCACCTGATTTATGACTGTCCTGATCGGAACCCTGTCCAGAAGGCATATTTAAATGAGATAGGGGGGTCATGGAAGCAGGGAGGACAGACCCCCAAGAAGCTGCTCGACTGCAGTCCAGCGACCAGTCACCCAGGCAACCCGGTTCCCAATTAAGGGCTAGCCACAGCAGTTTCCTTGATCAATGAAGATGCATTGGGATGCTGGGTGGGGAGAGACGCAGTCAGTCATGTTAGGGTGGATGGTGAGAGCTGTTTTGCACTGATAGACACAGGCTTGACCATCAACCTGGTGACACCCGGATACGCACGATGCCGGAGACTGATCTGCCGGAGACTTGCATGCGAGTGGGGAACTCTACATGAATGGGATGGGAGCAGAGGACCAAAGTTGCTGGCTATGTCATCCAAATACAAGTTGATGGGGTGTCCAGGTTCGATGAGAACCATGTGCCAGTTTTACTCGGCACTCTGACAATAGATCAGGTCATGCAGGTCATCAAGGAAAGTGAGATTGATGAGCTAGCTGTTCCCTGCCTGGGTCAGCACACTGTTGCGGGCTCACTTAGTGGATCTGACCCCCAAAGATAAAGCAGAGGCTGATAGCCTCATGGAGGACGGGATAGCCAATCGTAAGATTAACCCTATGGACTACGAAGAGGTGGTCCAGGCAGCAAAAGACATCAAGCTGCCACCATTTATTGAAGTCACAGTGAAGGGGCAGGTTAAGACCCTCTTCACTAAGGCATGGCTCAAGGTAGCAACTAAAGAGCTGCTGGAGGGAGATGGGTGACTCCCTCCAGGAACCTGATTCTGGTCGACCATATGCTACATGCACATGGGTTCAGACAAAGTTACGGTTGTCTTGGAAAACACCACAGCAGCTGTGACCAACATCAAGAAGGGTGAAACCCTGGCCAGAGTCATGACAGCAAATGTCATCCCTGACAAGTACATCCTGCCAGGTGTGATAGAGCAAATAGACAAAGAACTGGGCATCAAGAGCCTGGACCCTGAACCTTGCCTAACCGATGAGGAATGACATGAGAAGGTTATGGAAAAGATTGACTTGACGGGTCTGGATAACTGCCCGGATGCGCTTGCCAAAAAAGCTAAAGCTTTGTTACAGGAATTTCATGTCTTCTCCCTAGGAACACACGACCTGGGGTAGACAGATGCAGCTGAACACAAAATAGTGGTGGATGACAAGATGCCAATCAAGGAACGGTTCAGGCAGATCCCGCCCCACATGATAGATGAGGTTCAAGAGCACCTGCAGACCATGGAAGAAGCTGGGGTGATCAAACCCAGCAATAGTGCTTTGAGCAATGCCATGGTCCTCATCCAGAAGAAAGACAGTGACCTGAGGTTCTGCATCAATTTTCGGAAGCTGAATGAATGCACCAAAAAAGACTCTTACCCATTGCCACACATCCAGGAGACCCTGGACTACCTGACCGGAGCCAAGTTCTTTTCGAGCTCTGACTTCCTTTCAGGCTTTTGGCAGGTACCAATGAGTCCCAGTTTGAAGAAGTACACAGCCTTTACAGTTTGGCATTTAGGCTTCTCTGAATGTGAACACATGCACTTTGGGCTGTGCAATGCACCTGCTACGTTCCAACGCATGATGCAGAACTGCCTAGGAGAACTGAACCTCACGTTCTGCCTAATCTATTTGGACGATGTCATAGTACACTTCAAGATGGAGGAAGAACATCTGGTCTGTCTTAGGGCAGTACTGGAGCGATTCCAACAACACAACTTGAAGCTGAAGCCTTCCAAGTGCCGCCTGTTTCAGACAGAGATCACATACCTTGCACCTGCCGCACCCCAGCGGTGAGGCTCAGATGATGCTCCTGTTTGTGGTCCCACAGGCACACCAACAGAGGGCAATAGATGGATGCCACTGAGATGTGGGGCACCAAGGTCAGGCGAGGACCATCTTGCTCCTACAGGAAAGCTTTTGGTGGCCTCGCATGGCTGAACATGCCCGCCAGTCAGTCAAGGGATGCCATCACTGTATAAAACACAAAGGAGATGCAGGCCATGTTCCCCTGCACCCCATCATTGCCACAGCACTGCTCAACTTTGTGCATCTGGACTTTACAAGTATAGAGCACACTATCATGCTCAACAAGGAACCTAAGGTTGTGAATGTTTTAGTTCTAACGGACCATTTCACGCACTTTGCGACAGCGTATGTCACAAAAGACCAGAAGGCCATGACAGTGGCAAAGTGTCTTTATGAACACTTTATGTGTCTGCTTGGGGCACCCGCCTGACTCTTGAGTGACTGCGGTGCCAATTTCATGAGCAACATAGTGACCGAGCTGTGCAAATTACTGGGAGTTCAGAAGTGTTGCTTGAGCCCGTATCATGCTCAGACCAACGGACAGGTGGAGTGGATGCACTAGACTCTGATGTGCATAATTGGGAAACTTGATGCCGAAAAAGAAAGTGGACTGGTTGGACCACCTGGCAGAGATAGTCCAGGTTTACAATACCACGAGGTCAGCTGTCACTGGGCATAACCCTTTCTTTCTGATGTTCGGACGCCGACCCCGACTCCCACTACACTTATACTTCTCTACTGTGAGAGAAGTACTGAAGCCTATGCACATTGTGGAGTACATCGCTTCCGTCCAGGAACACCTGAAGATGGCCTTCAAAGTTGCCAGGCAGACCCAGAATGACAAAGCCAAGTGACAGAAATGACTCTATGATAAGCACACAGGCACTGCTACCCTATGACTGGGGCATGTGGTCCTCCTCAAGGCAGATGCTTTCATGGGGAAAAGGAAGGTAAAGGACAAATGGGGTGATACACTATGTGGTGGAAAGCCAAGTCAGGGATGGAGTCCCTGCCTACCATATCAGAGACCCAGGTGGCCAATTGCGAATGGAACACTGAAACCACCTTCTCTTACTAAAGCAGGAGGAAATGATGGGGCCTGCCAGCCCATTCCGTTGCACATTAGGATAGATGCCGAAGACACCAAACCTGGTCAGACCCGCAGAACAACCAATCTTCAAGAAGATGGGACAGAGAAGCCACATGGATCTAGCAGTTGAGCCTTAGTTCCGAGGATGGTTGGGCATGCGCTTCATGGGTGGATACTTGGTGTATACTGAGCAATTCCAGGGGTGTGAGTTGGGGCATCAATGAACAAACAGGAACACATCTGTCCAGACCCAGCTCCGGAGGAGTCCAGTTGACCTAGTCCTGGTCTGCCGTCGGATGACATGGCTGTGACAGACATAGACTGAAGCATGCCCATTAGACAGGAACTCACCAGATGAAGACAGCCAGGAAGATGGGGAGGGATTCAGCTGCAACCTGCTGAATCTGACATCTCTTACGATGGGACATCAGAGTCATGCCATGGAGAATCGTAGAGCCACTTCTTGACTGTCGACTGTGCTGGGTCGCACAGAAATGTCTGGGGGAGAGGTGTGCCATGCGAACACGCAAGCACGGTGTGAGGCCTCGATGACCTGGGGCTACATTTTTCTTTTGTGGATCACGGTCGGGTGGTCAACCCATTGACCCCAACCCACAGTCGGAACCATGCTACATGGACGGGACAGTTGGAGTTTGGATGTTTGAAGCTAGGAAGCCAAACCCAACCCCGACTTACTCACGACAATGCAGACCGATGGAAGCCATGACCAGGTCTACCCCAGAAGATACCGTTCATGGTTGAAATATGGGTGAGCATGTTTTGCCTGTACTCGACAACTACTGGTCAAACCTAATTACTGGTCGACCTTTTACTATGCATTTGAGTTTGTGTTCACGTTCATGTTCTTTATTAATGGGTTGTAGTAAAGCATACATGTATTGCGAAAAGCGACCAAAGAGTATGAACAACTCGATTAAAATACAAGTATGTTTATTAATGTAACAAACAGTAAGAACAAGTTGGGAATATAAAAATGTAAAATGCATGTAAAATAACTAACTACTAATACTAAAGATAAAGCTAAAATTGGCAAGCCCAGTGCCGACCAAGAGTCATCTGGAAATGCAGTGATGGGGACTTGTGGTCATGAAGTGGCATTCTGAGTATCGGAGTTGGATACTGAAAATTGTTTAGCGTGAAAGGGGGATGGCAGTACAAATGTTTGTGGATGTCCAATGTTCGTGTGTAAAGGAGAGTCTACAGGATGGAGAATATGACACACTGTGTGGTCAAGGGACTTAGTCCTGTTCAGAGTCACTGAATGTGGAAGATTTTCACTGTTGTGGTCTTCCTCTTGGACTGTGGTGTCTGATGGGATCTCCAGATTCAACCATGGATTCACTTGTAATGTGCAGCCAGACACTCAGCCATCCAACCAGGTCATCTTCTGTCATGCTCGTCTTGGGGTGGTACTCAGTGAAGTGTCAACACATTGCTTCAATGTTGGGCCACAGGGTGAGCACAGAGTCCATTCCTCTGGACAGACTTTGTGGCACACAGGGCACATGCGAAAGCAGTCCTATAGTGGCACTGGAATACATGTGACATAAACAAGGATTCATTCCGATTGTAGTACATGCAGTAAGGACAGATGCGGTATTGTGTGGTGGATCCAGGGTCATAGTGACCGTGGGCCAGGGCGCCCTTCTTGTGCGGCCCTATAAGACATCTGTCTGCTGTGGCACAGCCACCAGGAACAGATGGGTGAACCCACATCCTCGAATCCACTCTGAGTCATCATGTTCATTATACCAAGGAGGCAGGTGATCCTCTTCAGGGGACAGGGCCCTCGTGTGAAGCAGATGAGTGTTCCTGAAGAGTATGGCCAAGCGGTCATACTTCAGTGTGTTGACTTTTGTGTCCTCTATGTCAATGCTCAGCTCCTTCTGCAGTGATTTGTGGAGCATGTGCACCTCGTTGCTCTCAGAGCTCCAGAACTCTTGGTGGTGACTCAGAACAGCAGCTCAGGTCACGGCCTCTTTGGGGTCATTGACACTATGCTCATCTTTGCCAGCATCCTCAGCATCAATATCCTCATCATCGGCAACAAGCTTGTACTTTTTGGGGTACTCCTTCCGATCAAGTCGCCAGTCGCCAATGTCATCAATGACAGCTGTGCCAAGATCGTCATTCTCATCATCATCTGGGATGTTGAACTTCTTCCTCTTCTTGACTGAAGCATCATCATCAAGAGTGTTTGCATCGCGCTTGTTCGAAGACGATCTTGCATCAGTGCCAGATGACTTGTGTGTGTGAGCAATAAGGTTCTCCAGTGGCCCCTTCTTCAGCTTCAGAGTCGACTTCAGGGTGGAGCCCTCACACTTGGCAATTGAGACATCCATGATCTCAACCTCCGAGTTGTCGCCATGGTGGGATTCGGTTTCCGTGGACTTCTTGGGTTGATGAGGAGTTGTGTGTCACTTGTCCTTCTCTTTTTCCTTCTTTGGGCACCTCGATCGCAGCTGGTTTAGAAGTAGATGGGTTTGCGGTCATGGGTTTTACTGTTGCCGTCGACTGGTTATGCTGCTTCAGCTTACCCATAATGAACTCATCCCCCATGATCTTCCAAAGTTCAGGAGAGATGCAGGGTGGAGCAACCAGGCTGGGATACATGACTGGGCAGAGCATGATGTCCAGGCTGGACAGCTTGGAGAACAGCTCGGGTCATATTCTTGTAGCGGCCAACACGGGTCAGACCAGTCACTGTGCAGCAGTAGCCAGCCATCAGCTTCACATCTAGCTCTTCTACCCTTGCATTGCAGGTGTCCATAGCAGCTGTGAAGGCCTTTGCCTGATCCTCTGCGACCTGCAGACAACCCCGCGACCAATGCAGCACCCACCTGTGTGGCTAGATCATCTAGGGTTGGTGCCCCTGATGTTGAATGGCCATCACCTTGTGGTAGTTCTCTTGAAATGACTTTTCAAAAGCTACATTCAAGTTGAACTGGATCTGTGAATCCTGAAGATGCAATGTCGCCATGCCAAGGCGATGTTCGGCTGCTGCTGCGTGGAAGTCAGCAACCATGTCGGCTTCCACCAGAGTCACCAATCGGGGTCATCCAAGTTGGCGAAGTTCATCATTGTCTGCAGGGAGTTCGTAGGCTGACAGGGCTTCCCAGCTGAAGCCATCCTTCACCCCATAGCAGAAATGCATCTCGCTCACATGCAGAGGGCGCCAGACTGAAACTGAGGAGTGAGGGCAAATGTGCATATGCCAAGGTTGAAGATCAGGTCACCATCCTGACCCACAGCCTCATGTGAAGGGCCGAACACAGTCACCTGAATGGGGTCCATTGGAGTCATCCTCGCTAGCTTACAAACATGCGTGCTTGGGGCATAGTTCCCGGTGGGGAAGGTCTCATATGGCAGGACAGCCATGCCGTCCTGGGTCTGCAGCAACCTATGCCTGCAGAGTCCAGTTATTGGGCCATAGGGTCTCTGGATCATGCGAACTTCGTTGTCAGGTCGGGATGAGAGGATGAGCGTTGGTTTATCCCAAGGGGGCTGGATGGCCAGGCACCAGCTTCAGTCATCTTGTCTACATGTATGAAGATGCCCTGCACTGGGTTCAAGTCTGCGTTCAGGGCTGCTTCCTCCAGGAACTTCATGGTGCCCATGAGTCAGTGGGCTGGTCATTGAAAGTGAACACCCTCGGAAAGCAGTACAGGTATGGTACGCCATCCACGGGTGGTTCAGGAGCAGCAAGGGTCAGGAATAGTGTGAGGTTCGGCAACCTGACCCAACTGCTAGGAACTTTCTTGGAAGAAGATGTGTATTCCCAGAAGTAGCCAGCATTGTGCATAGAGTTCATAACTGAATGTGACCTTGCTTCCAGAGGAAGATACCGTATGCGGCTGAGGATGTTCAGGCTCCCCCATTCAATGTACATATGTGGGATGAGATTCTTGGGATCCAATCTAAAATGTTCCTCACTGAGAGTGATGCCGCTCTTGCCTGCTTTCTCCCCTCTGGTGATCATAGTTGAAATGCCATCGACTGTCTTGATGCTCACAACTATGCCCATTGAGACTGAAGCAGCAAGGGTCAACTTGGGAAGCTGAGCCTGGAGGTGACCGCCTGTTTTTACGTGATCCTCTTTGCTCTGAAGTGCTTCACAAGCCTGAGTCGAGTTTGCCTCTTGGTACTTTGGCATTGCATCAGGGTCGACCACTGTGACCCCAACAGAAGGAGGATGAACCAGAGTTGTAGTCGAACCACCTGTAGGAGTTTGTGGAGCATCTTTCTGTGGATGAGTGTCTCCCTCCAAAGATTGAAAAAGAAGAACGTACAAATGAAAGTCTGGGGGAGAAGACAAACCCTTATCCAGGGTCTGCACAGAGAAAAACCACCAAAATCAAGAAAAACCATGAATGAGCTCACTGACCCCGAAGTTGAATCTGACCTGCACTCTGGTACCCATTGGTGTAATGAACTAACTAGGGTCAGAGTCGGAAGTTTGACAGGTTGGCATGGAACTTGAATGAGGTCATGAGTGAGGTACACACCTGTTCATGAGGAGGCTGTGATATCTTAGCTCTTTGAAAACTGTAGCTGGAATGAGGGGCAAGCCCCCAACCATGCGGTAAAATGCAAATGAGGCACTACACATGCAGAAACTCCTAATGACATCACCAAGGGTATAAAAAGCCCCTGGATGCTGTCTGGGGACTCATTCTGAGCTTGGTTCCCATACAGGCAGCATCATGGAAGACCCTTTCCTTTTTCTGCTAATTCAGAGAGTACAGGACCTGACAATCTACATCCAACTGGCAAAAGAAGGCACCCATGGGGGACACGAGTTGACCAGTTGTGTGTGTGAAGCTCGTATGGTAGTCAAACATGCCCTCCAATGCCAAGATGAAGCCAGCCAGTGCATATTACTTCTGGACACGTTGCAGTATGCGGAAAATTGGTGTTCATCCAATTATGCCCATGCACAGACTCTAAAGAAATATCTGCCCAATGAGAGGGCTAAGGCCAGTCAGCATACCTGGGATGCCATGCAAGACTTTTATAAGTGAAATTAGTTTTGATGAACAAGTCGAGAAGATTTGAAGCATAAAGCACCCCGCGCTACCGAACTCTGGAAAAATTGAAAGATGGAACATGACCACCCCAAGGCACAGGTCAGGTATGCTGTCCAACTCCACATCCGTGCAGTCTACACTGGCAACAAATGGTCTGGGGATGTGACAGATGTGCCAGTCATGAAGCAATATGAACCACAGTTGGCTGCTGCTAGACTTAGTGGTTGGCTCGAGGTGTGGGCCAGGAAAGCCAAACTTCATGCCAAAGAGGATGACCCTTGTCCCCGTGGAGCCCCCACCTCTTCCCTGAAGCAGAACCAGTCATTATCGTACGATGCTTTCTTATCTGGCTGGGACCCCACTGTACCACTGGAACAGGGCAAGGGGTACTACCTCCACTGAGATGTCTCCACCCTGGGTGCCAGCACAGTCCCCATGCCCAGTCAGTTCCTCTGAACCACCCCTGTTGATAGACGCTTCGGAGGACGAACCTGACCACGACCCACTTCTCTTCACACCACATTGCGAGGGCCATGGACCAGCATTGCAATCGAGGTTCGGATTCTGAAGAAGATGGACTCAAACTGATAAGAGAAAGGTAGAGGACGGTGGCAGGAAATCTGGGGACAGACACTCCAGCAGACCCAACAGATGACACATGGCACCGCTGGCACCTGGGCACACTGTGGAGGGTGATGACATACCACCAAACCCGGTCACCACTCTGACCAGATGGCTACGATTCTATCTTGACAAGAAAGACAAGAAAGACCTAAGGGTACCGAGGTGGCACTGAGAACTACAGGCTGTGTGCCCATCCCAGCACCATACTCTGGCTAGTCAGATGCATTTTGTGTGGACTATGCCGAGATCAGCTAAGAACGATTACGGGAGCACCACCATCTTTTGTCCTCCCGAACCTCTGCACCTGTGTGTGCAGGATTTTCTCGATGACGGTTACAAGTCAGGGCATGCCAAAGATGTATACGATGTTCAAGAACATGACAGATGCTGACTGAATGCTATGGGGGGCATGCTCTTTTACCCTGCAAACTGAGCCAGATGCTTTAACCGGACAACTTACCAATATGATGGCCAACTACCCGGATGTGTTGATGAATTCATAGAGCACCTATCGCTGATGGATCACCCTAGACCCTGTTGGCTTCATTGAACAAATGAATGACCGTAGACCCAGAAGCGTCCCCAAGGGATATTTGGACACAATGTTACACAGTGTGGTGAGACTCTTCCTGTATGTGGACATTCATGGTCACATCATGCAAACTAGTGAGGTCCGAGATCCACAAGGTGCCAGCTTCAACCCTGAATCGTATGGGACGTGGAGAAACCTTGTGTATGAAGTTACCACCTCACCACAACCTGGGTTCCCAGGCAACCAGGCTACCATCGAATATGATCAGGCACAGGGAGGCAGGGGCACTAGGCCAATCTGGAAGCTGCCCACACCCCTTGCCATACCCATGGAGCCTACACTATTCCCTCAGCCAATGATGGAGGAAGCAGACGAACAGAGAGCTGCATTGCTGTCAGACATGGGACCCTGGGATTCGATTGATGACGAACTGACAGGCAGACATCCAGGGATGCTTGTGGCCAACATGATTGACTGGACGATGGCCTCCATAGAGACCAGCCCCACTGTGGACATGACCCCATATACAGATCTAGGAACAGCCTTGGAGCACTTTCAGCCCGCAGCAGATTCGTTGACCATGGGTGCTGTAGCTGCCACCATCTCCAGCATAACTGACCGAAGCTGTTAGTGCAGACACTGTTCGTTCAGAAGCCACGACGACTGTGAAAGGATTCGATCCTGCTGTAGGATCTGGCACAGCCTGACCTGGAAGCATTTCAGTTACCAAGTCAGACCCTGACACATCGACCCACCTTGGGTCACCCAACTCTGGAGAAGGGCCTGCAAAGAGCCCACTACTGAGGATGAACCCACACTTAAGAAGCTTAGTGATACCAACCTGTAGTTAGTCCATCCAAATGCCTAATATGCTGACTTATTCTATTGTTCATTCATACCTGTTCGATTTTTGATTTTCAACCTCAATTGGTTTATTTACCCGTGTGACTATTTATTCATATTTTGCCAATGTTAATAATGTTATCTTTGTTATCTTGTAGCAATAAAGCATGCCCCATGGGCAAGGCAAATGTCTGGGGGAGAGTGTGATGGTGATCAGACCCTCTGAGTCCAATGTGACTCCCGGCACACTCCGGATGGTCCGATGCACACTTTTTGGTGTGGTTGGCCTATCTGGTTGGGGTTTGGGTTTGGGTTTGGACCCACAAATCTAGTTTTGGAAACAGGCCTCAGAGATGCCCCATGCATGTGCTGTCTGCTGTGACATAGCCCTATGTCACTGTGGAACACCTTGCATCATTGCCATGATGTGGGCCCCCATGTCATGGTTTGATGATGTCATGCATGAGTTGCATAGAACTGATCAGCTTCTCTAGTAAATGCTCTTTTTGACCCTTGACTTCTTCAGAGTAAGGTCAAACACCATCAGCCTGACCCCAAACAGTCACCCCGTTTGGGACATTTCAATCATATTAGTGCAATCTTATTATTTTCTTCTGACAGCATGTTCCATGTGGGGCATACTACCTAAGTTTGTTAAGTCTTAGTTTGAGTTCGGTTGTTTGACCAACCAGCTGATAACATCACCCCGAGTAAGGCACGAAGCAGGACCACTCTACCTCTCAGTAGCTGAACACCAGTATGATTGCGTAACATGACCAGCCTCGGTTGTACAAGCTACTAGGCCCACAAACAAAATTGAGGTTGCAAGGAGTCCACTCCTATGACATATATACAATTAAGCATGCTGTTAGTTAATTATTTTACTTAAAATCTAGAGGTGTATAGGGCCTTGAAATACATGTATAAATATG